>CM076577.1:139756689-140045850 GCA_034641835.2 Pinus albicaulis | reverse complement strand
TGGTTCGACGTTTTGGATGTTGCTCTTCCGACGTCTGTAAGATGTCGCAATGCCGACGATATGTGGTCCGACGTTTGTAATCTGTCGCAATTCCGACGAAATGTGGTCTGACGTTTTCATACTGTCTCTCTTCTGACGTTTCTAGGTTGTCGCAGTTCCGACGTCTACAAGGCATCGGTAGACCGACGGAGGGTTCAATTTAAAAAAAAAAAAAAAAAAAAAAAAAATTGAAACTTTAAAAGACGAGAAACATTGTTTTGAATATATTATATGAAGTAAAACAGTCCATGAAGTCATTACATTTTCACATCTGAAGATTGGAACCCAAATATCCATCCAGAAAAGTGGAAGTCCCACCCCAGACAATGATAGAAAAATACCCCATGTCACATACGGGGACATGATATAAAACCCAGTAACGGTCCACATGGAGATTATCGACAATCTGAGAAAGCATCCAAATATGCCCGAGGCATCTATAAGAAAGTGAAATAGAGTATGTAGAATAGTAAAGCAACAGATAGAGTACCGACGTCCATTGTTCCAAATACAAATTAAAGTACCCAAAATCCTTGAACAGAGAAAAATGCTAATCATGTGAGTGTGATATGTCCAAAATATAAAAAGACCATCAGACCATATCAATAAACCAACAACATAGACCAGCATCGCTAGTTTTAAAGGCATAGTGATAAACATTAATCATTTTTTTTTCACAAGAGAAAAAACGTTGTTTTTAAACAGCAAATGAGGATTTGGGACAGAGGCATGAGGCCTTAAAGAGACTTCAAGAGCCAACAATTTTTAGTGATAAAATTTGTTCCTTGGAGGCTCAAAAAAGATCTTAGCCACCTTTTGGTATAACAAAATATTATAGGTGGCTAACACACCCCATATAGTGATAGAAAAATACCCCATCTCACATACAGGGACTTGATATAAAACCCAGTAACGGTCCACATGGGGATTATCAACAATCTGAGAAAGCATCCAAATATGCCCTAGGCATCTATAAGAAAGTGAAATAGCAGTATGTAGAATAGTAAAGCAACAGATAGAGTACCGACGTCCATTGTTCCAAATACAAATTAAAGTACCCAAAATCCTGCAACAGAGAAAAACGCTAATCATGTGAGGAGTGTGATATGTCCAAAATATAAAAAGACCATCAGACCATATCAATAAACAAGCAACATAGACCAGCATCGCTAGTTTTGAAGGCAGAGTGATAAACATTAATCATTTTTTTTTCACAAGAGAAAAAACGTTGTTTTGAATATATTATATGAAGTAAAATAGTCCATGAAGTCATTACATTTTCACATCCGAAGATTGGAACCCAAATATCCATCCAGAAAAGTGGAAGTCCCACCCCAGACAATGATAGAAAAATACCCCATGTCACATACAGGGACATGATATAAAACCCAGTAACGGTCCACATGGAGATTATCGACAATCCGAGAAAGCATCCAAATATGCCCGAGGCATCTATAAGAAAGTGAAATAGCAGTATGTAGAATAGTAAAGCAACAGATAGAGTACCGACGTCCATTGTTCCAAATACAAATTAAAGTACCCAAAATCCTGAAACAGAGAAAAACGCTAATCATGTGAGGAGTGTGATATGTCCAAAATATAAAAAGACCATCAGACCATATCAATAAACCAGCAACATAGACCAACATCGCTATTTTTGAAGGCAGAGTGATAAACATTAATCATTTTTTTTTTTCACAAGAGAAAAAACGCTGTTTTGAATATATTATATGAAGTAAAACAGTCCATGAAGTCATTACATTTTCACATTTGAAGATTGGAACCCAAATATCCATCCAGAAAAGTGGAAGTCCCACCCCAGACAATGATAGAAAAATACCCCATGTCACATATAGGGACATGATATAAAATCCAGTAACGGTCCACATGGAGATTATCGACAATCTGAGAAAGCATTCAAATATGCCCGAGGCATCTATAAGAAAGTGAAATAGTAGTATGTAGAACAGTAAAGCAACAGATAGAGTACCTACGTCCATTGTTCCAAATACAAATTAAAGTACCCAAAATCCTTGAACAGATCAAGAAAAACGCTAATCATGTGAGAATTCAAAGTAAAGTTAATCTATTAACATTGCGAATAAAATTACACCGAAGTCAAAAACATTGCCTGGCCATACTCATGGCAAATTTGTCATCAAAAAATAAAAAAATTAAGAAGACTACCCTCATACGGGGAAACCAGTCTTGAACGTTTAATTTACAGAATTCAAAAATATTACAAAGGTCCAGCACAGTAAAATAATCTAAAAGCAGCCCAATTAAGTGGGCCTGCTAAGCAAGAAAAACAAATTAACCAAACTACTCCTCCGGTGGTTCCTCCACGATTCGGCACCATCCTTCGGAAGGTCCAGGATTGCTAGGTGCTACCTCCACATGCATGCCACGGCTCCCCTCCTGAAGGCCTGGATGCTGGCCGACTTTTTCCGAGCTCAGACCCGCCGGACGGGTGCATTCTTCCTTCGTTTGGGCCTCCTCGCGGAAGACCACAGTGACTAAAGCCATGATTCGCGGGCGGTTGAGAGAGCAATTAAAGGAAAATTGCGCAGTGCGCGTCGTGGGAGAAGGTGAACTAGCGGTGGGGAAGCGAGGAGCAGGGGAATCCATACGGTGGCCAGATCCTACAACCCGACCTCGCCCACTCCTAGTATTTGGATATCGACCTGCGTAATAATCACTGGACTGGCCGGAAGTCGAATCTATTGAGGGGCTGGAGGGAGCACGCAGGGGTTGACCTCTAGTGCTCCCCCTGCGGCAACACATCCTATGACGCACGTGAGGCATGGGTGCAGTCTCAGGCGTAGTGGGCACAAGAGGAGACAGAGAAGCAGAATTCCAAGAAACAGAGGAAGACAGACAAAGACAAAACCGAGAGAAATGAAGATATGCAGCAAGGTCTAGGAAACAGTTCAGCTGGCCACTTCTCCTTATCGTCACAGTTAGCAAGTAGTGTAATCTAGCAACCGGCTCGTCTGAAAAACCATAGCTAAACGCCATTTTTTCGACCCAACTGCAATGCAATCAAAGGACGCCCGTCATAATTAATCTCTGATCATTAATAATGAGAGCCGAAGGCCGGATCATATTGGAGCGTGCGGAATCGCTAAGAGGAGTGGAGGTCCGATCTTGAACAGTGTTAAAAATTAATTAATGTGGATTTGATGTGAAAACTTAATTGAACAACGTTAAATGTTAATGCGATTGATATGAAATCGCCATATCCATGTCCCATCGCCTTAAACGCCATCGAATGCACCCGCAGCCAGGAGCAGGGCAAGTTTTTATTGAGGACATGTGGAAGAAATTGATTGGAGCGGATCTTTGTTTGGGCTGCTCGCGCAGTGGAAATTCGGACCTGAAAAATATTAGGGCGAATTTGATAAGAAATTCGCGTCACAACTCTCCCTCCATACGCCAGCCCAACTTCGGACCCGAAAAATATTAGGGCGGAATTCATTTGGTTTTCGCGTCACAAAATTGGCCGACGTCAGCAGGCTATTTTGGAACTCGAATTTGGTTTGAATTATGGTTTATTGTCGTTTGAAGTTCGGCGGGCTCGACTTAAGAACAATTTTTTTTGATCCCATCTTATAAAATTTGTGTTGGTTTTCTTTGATAATACACATATTTATAATAAATCATGGGAATACCACACTAAACATGTGGAAAAGTTATATAAATAATTATTGAGAATAATCATTTTTATGTAAAAATATCCAAATGTGCTTTTGGGAAATAAGAATTCGAGTATTTGGTTCATATTGTTTTAAAGGAAGGAGTGAAGTTGGAGCCTCAAAATATGCAAGCTATTACAAAATGACCTATTCCTAAGAAAATCAAGGTTCTTAGAAGATTTTTTAGACTTACATGATATTATTGATCATTTGTTAAGAATTACGCATGCATTTCAAGTCCACTCACATATCTCTTGAAGAAAATATCATTTATATGGAACGATGAGGCTACTTTGGCATTCTCTCTTTCAATGGATGCCATGTCTTCTACACCAACATCGGTTGCACCTACTTTTGGTAAAACATTCATAGTAGAAGTGTGAGGCACTAGGACGAAATTTACATAGCATTAACACAATAAGGGATATCATTGGCTTTTTTTTCAAAAGCAAGGAATTCAAAGAAAATATTTGGTGAAATCTACGCATGAAAAATAAATGGAAGCAATATTACATGCAATAAAAAATGGGGATAGTATATCATTGGGAGGTACTTTAAAGTCAATATATACCATGATAGCATAAAGTACTTTTTGAAGCTATGATTTTCATTAGAATATTAACAAAAATGAGGAGAAAAAATGCAAAGTTTTCATTTTGATATAATGTTTACCAAAAAGGGTAAGGAAAATTTAGTACACGATGCTCTTTCTAAAATAGAAGAGGCCTAAAATTTATATCTGATTACATTTTCTATTCCTAGGTGGCTAGAAAGCTTGACATAATGGAAAAATGACAATAGTACTAAACAAAAACTAAAATTTATAAAGGATGGGATGAACTCTATGGAGCATTGGGGAGTGAAAGGAAGATATACTTTGGTGCAAATGTAGAATATTTTTATGCACGCAAGCATATTTGAATAATAAATATTAAGGGAGTCCCATGTCTCTACGATGGTGGGGTATCGAGGGTTCCTTAAAACATCTCAAAGGATCGAAAAATATATTTTTTGGAAGGAATGAAGAAAGATATTCAAAATTTTGTAAGAGAAGGTGAGGTTTGCATAATAAATAAAGAGAGATAGTAAAATCTCTAGGGGTTACTTCAACCATTCCCTGCATACATATTCAAAGACTAGAAGATATATCAATAAAATTTATTACGGGATTCTTTGAAATATAAAGGTAAGTATTACATTTTTGTGGTCATTTATATAGACAAATTTTGTAGATTTTTTTTTGTAGAGCTCAAAGTACATAAACAAAAAGCCAAGTGGTATAAGTGTCCATGAAAGAAAATTCATTGTCTTCATGGTTTTCCTAAAAGTAATAGTAACAAGAAACTTTTGGAAATAATTATTTAATATGGTGGAGAAACACTAGGTTGCCATGAGTTCTACATATCAAACACAATCAAATGGTCAAACAAAAATAGTTAACAAATGTTTTTAAGGTTATCTACAATATTACTCTTTAGAAAAGCAATCTTAATGGATGAAGTGGGTTCGTCGGGGAAGAATGGTAGTATGATACTACCTATCACACATCTACTAAAATTTCCCCATTTAAGGCCCTTTATGGATATCCAACTCCTAGTATCATACATTTTACAAGATACTAAGTCCAAAGTATAGGAAACGAGTCACATATGGAAAATACTAAAGAAACTTTGAAAATTATTATTGAAAACCTTCAAATGACATGAAACATGGTAAAACAAGGGGAACAACATTGAAGTGAAAGATAATTTGAGGAGGGTAATTGAGTATTTTTAGACTATAGCATTATAAGCAATCTTCATTCAAGAAAAAGAAGAATAAAGAATTAGCTCAAAAATGTTATGGCCCTAAATAATTATTCATAGGATTGCATAAGTGGTATAGAGTTATATTTTCCTTCTTCTTGCATTCATGAGTTTTTCATGTATCTTGCCTAAAAAGGTTTTGGGGAAAAATATGCCAATGTAAATAGAACTTCCAAAATTAGATGAAGAATGAAAGTTGATTCTTGAACCACAAAAAGTTATAGATAAACATTTTGTATCTCTTTGACATATAACCATTATGAAATACCTAATCAAGTGGAAGAATATTTTTCTAGAAGAAGGCACATGGTAAAATGATCAATTCGTGATGAAATACCCACGGCTAAAGGGTTTGTTTTAAGGATTTTGACAAAGGTTTTGTTATATGTTTTATATAACACGTGGCGGAATAGTTTTATTTGTTTGTTAAGGTCCCACAGAGTGATCAAATTTGAATGGCGAGTCCGAATTTCAATTAGAAGGGAATATATCTATATCGCCCTTCCATAATGAAAAGCTTAAAAAAAAAAAAATTCAATTGACCTATTAAATTATTTTTACATTTCATTTCGGAAAGACAAAACCATCGAAATCTTTATATTAATAAAATACTATTACATATACAAAAATGAAAAGGCTCCATCTTTCATTGCTTAAATATATCATTAGTGAAAAGCTGTCAACATAAGTCTTGAAGACACTATTATAAGAATTTGGATACATACCACCGGGATATAGGAGATTCTTATGTGTCGGATTATTGTAATGCAATTTTGACTTTGTATCACGGAAGCGGCATGGAGGTACGGATTTTTCTTATAGAACTTTTATTATTATTATTTGAAATGTTGTTTATAGATATGAAGGCAACAATGAAATTATGAGCATGGTGGACAATTAGTCAAGCTTATGATGCCAAACCATGATGATGGTTGGAATTTAACATTTTTACATGTTAAAAGAAAAATAGTCCGTCAACGACAACTTAGTATGCCATAATTAATAATCATTCCTTTGTTCACTTTTGTTAATAGGTTTATGTCACACGATGATCTCTTCTCACGGCATTTACTTGTATTGAAGATCACTGTTCTAGGAATAAGGAGTTATTATCTCCAAAAATAACCCTACCCAAGTACCCATTGACAATGCATCAAGGATATATTTCTATGCTTCATAAGTACATATGTTCTACTTCTAAATCATGTCTTGGAAGTGGTTGTTTCTTTGGAAATTATTCACCGAGTTGGTTTCATACCAAAGTATTTTTCTCATTTTGATCCGGGTAAAATCTTGATACCCCTTAACCAAGACCTTTTAATTCGGGTTGATAAATAGAATTGCATTTACTTAAAGACGTTAAAGAACTTAAATGAACAGCGTAGCTGTAAATAAGAGGAACATAAATGAACAAGATCAACAATCATGAGAACACGTTGTTTGATAGCGGAGTTCGTCCGGGAGGGACTACATCTCCGGGCCTCGGTGTCTGATATGGTGTGAGCCCATTTGCATTATGTGTTGTAAGAAGATATGTACATGGATGTGTTTCCCTATGACATACGAAGAAATTTCCCTCCACGCGGGAGTGGCTTTGACTTCTTTGAGATGTTCTCTTGCGGAACTCTCATACATAAAGAAAGACTCCTATCGGTATGACCATAGGCGACATGTAATAAATAAGTATCATGCAATCTTAGCAAACAAGGGATCTCAACAATACACATGAAAACGAGCATCCCGCCAATGTGGCATAAAAGGGACTCATACATAACACAAATCCATAGGTAGAAAGTACATCGATAACAACACAAAGCAAGATCCCACAACTCATGTATCAAGTGGGATCTACAAAACATAATTCATCTCAAGAGAGAAATAAATAGAGAAGTACATGGAATCCACATCATATACCTCATGCTTCCATTTGCGGGCATTTGACGACTCTACGGGCAGATACGAAAACACCATCAATATTGTGGCATCGAGAAAGACAACTTATTTTGCTCACATGCAAAAAATCGACACGGCATGATCCACTTCCAAAAGTGGGCGGAAAATCGAAAATTGAGATGCGAAGGCGAGTACGCCGTCGGACTCGTGGCGGCGAGTAGTCTTTGAAACGACATAAAAATTTGTCCCATTTGGACAAAGTCGAAATTTCGCCCTCCTCGAAGTTGGCCTCAATCGGGGTTCCACACCCTTTCTTTAAAATGTGGTTCCATTTGCACACGAATTAAAAAATAATAAAACCTTGATGCAACGTGCGCGCTCTTCACTCCTCCATGCTTGGGCGCACGGTACATCCCGGGTTTAAATAAATTTTCATGGGCGGACTTACCAACAAAGGCATTTGGCGCGTTGGTAAAAATTAGAAATCGTTGAGGAGAGGTCGGGGGGTCGAATCCGCCCCTCCTAACATAGCACGGGTTTTACGTTTTAAAAAGAAATGGGCGCGATTTTGTTTTTAAAAAAACAATATAATATTGTTTTTTTGAGACGGTCCCGCATTGGGCGACGCCCCAACCACCTTCGCCATTTAACTTTCGTTGGAACGTATATATATATATATATATATATATATATATATATATATATATATATATATATATATATATATATATATATATATATATATGTTTTAACCAATACATATGCCATATTGGTGGGGAGCTCCGTGGGGTCCGGCGGGGGTCATGGCCGTCGGCTCCATACATATATATATTTTTGTTTAATATGTTTGACATGCAGTTGGGTACCGACGGGGGTGGCGAGGGTCACGGCCCCCACCCCCTTTTTTTTTTTAAAATAAATTTTGTTAAATAAACCCGATTATGCATTTTTAAAAATTCGGTTTTTGAATGAGAGGAGTGCAATTAACAGGGCCACAATTTCGCACGGAATGCGACGAGCTTGCGGAATCCGGTGGCCGGAAAAAGTCCAATTTGTGTCCTCTTTAAAGTTTGCCCGGTCACCAAGTCAACTTTGGAACTTTGACCACTTATAACTTCTTCATTCGGACTCGGAATTGAGTTCGAAGTGCACTTGCCAAGTTGGATTTAGAATTACGAGATCTACATCATGAACTTGGTTCGAGAACAATCAGAACACTTTGGATTTTGAGCCTTTTACTCGGGCCACTTGTACTTATTACTTTGATTATTCCACAGGATCAATCCTCCCCACGAGGAGCTTTTGGTCCTCCAAAAAATTAAAGCTTTACCTATCATCAGCGTACGCAAATGTTGTTAAAAGGCGCATCCCAAATGACTCGTTCACCTCGCATGTGGTCGGAATCTGATGCAAAGCCAACACCGCAAATGCGAGAAATGCAAATGTACGAAAGAAGGCACATCCCATGAAGACTCCTTCACCACACGTACTTCGAATCGAGATGCAAAGCCAACACACACTGGCTTCTTTGAAATGAAAATGTACGAAAAGGCACATCCATGAAGACTCCTTCACCTCACGTACTTCGGAATCGAGATGCAAATCCAACACCTGCCATTTTATGCAAATGCAAATGTACGAAAAGGCACATCCCATGAAGACTCCTTCACCTCACGTACTTCGGAATTGAGATGCAAAGCCAACACACCCAGATTTGCTGAAATGCAAATGTACGAAAAGGCACATCCCATGAGAACTCCTTCACTTGTCTTTCGGAATCGGAATGCCAACACACCTAAGGCACACTTGAACATTACATTCTCAATGTGACCAATGACAGAGATGTTTCCATACTTGCCACAAGTTTATAACATGTACTCGGTGGTCAAGCTTACAGAAAAATGGAAACCATACCTCAACAAAATTACAAGACCAGACCTCAATGTCACATTTCGAAGTGATGGAAAAAATCCTCATCACTTTTACATGAAAGAAATACATCGGACGACTCATACAACATGACCAAAACATAATCATCACATCTCAAAGTGATGGCAACACATCATCACTTTTTACATGAAAAGGATCCAACATACGACTTATACAACAAGGCCAAAAACAATATCATGGTCGCTTAAACGAGTGATGGAAACACATCATCACTTTCATAATAAAATGCGACAAATGACTTACAACATGGCCATGACAAAGCTTAATATCTCTAGAAAAAAACAATCTAGAAGAACCAACTTTGCTCATTTATTAAAACGAGTGGATCATTTCCACTGTGGTGAACTTGCTTGTCGATCGGCTCTTTCGGCGGGTGTATGCATGGGCTCCTTGGCTTTACGTTACGGATGAAGTTTCCAGCATGTGGCTCTTTGGTGGCCACTTCGGTCGCAATGGGTGCAAAAGTTCTTTTTCCTCCAAACCACCTTCGCTGATTTCTTTTCTGTTGGGGAGAAAGCTTTTGTGCCTCTTCCTTCTTTGTCTTGCCATCCTCTTCCGGCTCTTAGAAATCACATGGTTATTTAAACCACAAAATAAACAAGTTTTACGATGCCATATTTTACGGCAGTGGTTATCAACATAATTATAGTCAAAATGCACTGCGAATAATGAGACTTAGTATACCTTGTGGTGGTCTACGGGTGCCATCATGATGATGGGAGCTCGCCTCGGTTCCTTCAGCACGCGTGCCTTTGCCCCGTGAAATGATGGCGAGTGTCCCTATCATTCCTCTTCCTTGGAGAGCTCATCATTATCTGTTTGCCTTTGATGTGCTTCGAAAATCCTTCGTCAAATTACCCAAACTTGTAACGAGGTCGTTTCACGACTGCAATGGTTCGGTGATGCCTTGGCCCACAGCGAATGCCAAGTCCTCCTCCTGCGTACCCCATTTTTAGTGAGGAGCCTCATGAGATACTTTTGTGATTGATATCTCCACACATCCAAGTGAAATGACATCATGTGGAAAGAAGCCGAAGAAAAATCAACCTTGTTTACCTTAGGTGTTGATTGCGAAACGGATGAACAAAATTTGTTGTAAGCCTTCGTGCGCCCCTTCACTTCTGTCCTTGCCTCGACATGGCTTGTAGCTGGTACATCTGCTGCATCTCCTCCTTCTCCTACTGTAGGAATGCTTTTAGGGCATCATGATCTCTCTTGAAGATTTTCGTTGTTGCGTTTCAAATCTTCCCGCGCCCTCTGTCGTCTTGCAAGCGGAAAGTACATGACTGCTGCTTCTCTTCCTTCTCTTCATGTAGGAATGCCTTGAGGAGGCATCATGATACGCTTACGGGGAATTTCATTGTTGCGCTTCCAATCTTCCAACGCTTACATTGTGGCTTGCAATGTTGCAAGCTGATATTTTTCCTCCTTCTCTCTTTGTGTGTAGGAGGGTCTTCAATTCTTCGTTCTCTGTTTGCTTGTTTTTCGTATGCCTCGTACAATATGTCTTCTTTCTCGGACACCACGAGCATGGTTTCATATATGTCCTTGACACTTTTCATGGCTCAACTCGGCAAACGTCTGATGTTCATGCTGCAATCCAATCGGCAAGAATACCTTTCCGTCCACCACTTGATCCGAGGTAAAATCTTGATACCCCTTAAACCAAGACCTTTTAATTCGGCTGATAAATAGAATTGCATTTACTTAAAGACGTTAAAGAACTTAAATGAACAACTGTAGCTGTAAATAAGAGGAACATAAATGAACAAGATCAGCAATCATGAGAACACGTTGTTTGATGACGGAGTTCGTCTAGGAGGGACTACATCTCCGGGCCTCGGTGTCAAGATGGTGTAGGCCGCTGCATTATGTGTTGTAAGAAGAGATGTACATGGATGTGTTTCCCTATGACATACAAGGAAAAATTTCCCTCACGCAGGAGTGGTTGACTTCTTTAAGAGATGTTCTACTGCGGAACTCTCATACATAAAGAAAGACTCCTATCAGTATGACCATAGCTGACATGTAATAAATAAGAGTATCCCGCCAATCTTAGCAAAAAAGGGATCCCAACAATACACATATGAAAACGAGCATCCCGCCAATGTGGCATAAAAGGGACTCATACATGACACAAATCCATAGCTGAAAAGTACATCAATAACAACACAAAGCAAGATCCCGCAACTCATGTATCAACTGGGATCTGCAAGAAATAATTCATCTCAAAGAGAAATAAATAGAGAAGTACATGGAATCCACATCATATACCTCATGCTGCCATTTGCTGAAGGCTGAGAAACTCTATGGCTGAATCTGAAAACACCATCAATCTTGTGGCATCGAGAAAGGTGAAAACGACTGCTCACATGCAAAAATCTGACACCGGCATAGTCCACTTCCAAAAGTGGCTGGAAAATCGAAAACTGAGATGCAGAAACTGAGTACGCCATCAGACTCGTGGCGCTGAGTAGTGCTGAAACGACATAAAATTTGTCCCATTTGGACAAAGTCGAAATTTCGCCCTCCTCAAAGTTGGCCTCAATCAGGGTTCCACCTGCCTCTTTCTGGGCTCATGGTTCCACTGCACCTGCAATTAAAAAATAATAAAACCTCGATCTACGTGCACGCTCTTCCGCTCCTCCATGTTTGGGCGCACAGTAAAAATCCGAGTTTAAATAAATTTTCGTGGGCGGACTTACCAACAAAGACTGTTGGCGCATTGGTAAAAATTAGAAATCGTTGAGGAGAGGTCGGGGGGTCAAATCCCGCCCCTCCCAACATAGCACGCGTTTTTTATGTTTTAAAAAGAAATGGGCGCGTTTTTTTTTTAAAATAAAATATAATATTGTTTTTTTGGGGGGGCGGTCCCGCATTGGGCGGCCCGCCCCAACCACCTTCACCATTTAACATTCGTTGGAACGTATAACATATATATATATGTTTTAACCAATACATATGCCATATTGGTGGGGAGCTCCGTGGGGTCCGGCGGGGGTCATGGCCCACCGGCCCATACATATATATATTTTTTTAATATGTTTGACATGCGGTTGGGTGCCGACGGGGGTGGCGGGGGTCACGGCCTGCCACCCCTTTTTTTTTTAAATAATTTTTGTTTTAATAAACCAATTATGCATTTTTAAAAATTCAGTTTTGGACCGAAGGAGTGCAATTAACCAGGCCACAATTTCACCTGGAATCTGGCCTGAGCTTGCCGGAATCCGGTGGCCGGAAAAAGTCCAATTTGTGTCCTCTTTAAGGCTGCCCAGTCACCAAGTCAACCTGGAACTTTGACCGCTTATAACTTCTTCATTCAGACTCAGAATTGAGTTCCGTCTACACCGTTGGATTTAGAATTACGAGATCTACATCATGAACTTGGTTTGAGAACAATCCTAACACTTTGATTTTTGAGCCTTTTACTCAGGCCACCTGTACTTGTACCTGATTATTCTACCTGGATCAATCCTCCCCACTGAGGAGCTTTTGGTCCTCCAAAAACATTAAGCTTTACCTATCATCAACTGTCTGCAAATGTTGTTAAAAGGCGCATCCCCAAATGACTCGTTCACCTCGCGTAATTCGGAATCACAATGCAAAGCCAACACCTGCAAATGCAGAAATGCAAATGTCTGAAAAGGCACATCCCATGAAGACTCCTTCACCTCACGTACTTCGGAATCGAGATGCAAAGCCAACACCTGCAACTTCTAAAATGAAAATGTCTGAAAAGGCACATCCCATGAAGACTCCTTCACCTCACGTACTTCGGAATCGAGATGCAAAGCCAACACCTGCAACTGCTGAAATGAAAATGTCTGAAAAGGCACATCCCATGAAGACTCCTTCACCTCACGTACTTCGGAATCGAGATGCAAAGCCAACACCTGCAACTGCTGAAATGCAAATGTCTGAAAAGGCACATCCCTTGAAGACTCCTTCACTTCTGTCTTTCGGAATCGGAATGCCAACACCTGCCTAAAGCTGCAACAAACATTACATTCTCAATGTGACCAATAATGACCCAGATGTTTCCATACTTGCCACGAGTTTATAACATGTACTCGGTGGTCAAGCTTACAGCAAAATGGAAACCATACCTCAACAAAATTACAAGACCAGACCTCAACGTCGCATTTCGAAGTGATGGAAAAACTCCTCATCACTTTTACATGAAAGAAATGCATCAGACGACTCATACAACATGACCAAAACATAATCATCACATCTCAAAGTGATGGCAACACATCATCACTTTTTACATGAAAAGGATCCAACATACGACTTATACAACAAGGCCAAAAACAATATCATGGTCGCTTAAACGAGTGATGGAAACACATCATCACTTTCATAATAAAATGCGACAAATGACTTACAACATGGCCATGACAAGCTTAATATCTCTAGAAAAAAACAATCTAGAAGAACCACTGCTCATTTATTAAAACGAGTGGATCATTTCCCTGTGGCGAACTTGCTTGTCGATCAGCTCTTTCGAGTGGTGTATGCACGGGCTCCTTAGCTTTACGGCGCTGTTCTAGATGAAGTTTCCAGCATGTGGCTCTTTGGTGGCCACTGCGGTCGCAATGGGTGCAAAAGTTCTTTTTCCTCCAAACCTGCTTAACTGATTTCTTTTCCTGTTGGGGAGAAGGCTTTTTGTGCCTTTTCCTTCTTTGTGCTGCCATCCTCTTCCAGCACTTAGAAATCACATGGTTATTTAAACCACAAAATAAACAATTTTTACGATGCCATATTTTATGACCGTGGTTATCAACATTCTTATAGTCAAAATGCACTCTGGAATAATGAGACTTAGTATACCTTCTGTGGTGGTCTCTGGTGCCATCATGATGATGGGAGCTTGCCTCGGTTCCTTCACTGCAAAGTGCACTACCGTGAAATGATGGCGAAGTGTCCCTATCATTCCTCTTCCTTGGAGAGCTCATCATTATCTGTTTTCCTTTGATGTCCTTCGAACATCCTTCGTCAATGTACCTCAAACCTGCATAACGAGGTCGTTGCACAGCCTGCAATGGTTCGGTGATGCCTTGGCCACGAATGCCAAGTCCTCCTCCTCTGTACCCCATTTTAGTGAGGAGCCTCATGCCGGTACCTGTGATTGGTATCTCCACACTTCCAACTGAAATGACATCATGTGAAGAAACTGAAGAAAAATCAACACTGTTTACCTTAGGTGTTGATTGCGAAACAAATGAAGAAAGCTGTTGTAAGCCTTCGTCGCCCTTCACTTATGTCACTGCCTCTGACATGGCTTGTAGCTGAAGCTGCATCTGCTGCATCTCCTCCTTCTCTTTCTGTAGGAATGCTTTTAGGGCATCATGATCTCTCTGAATAGTTTCGTTGTTGCGTTTCAAATCTTCCCACGCCTCTGTCGTGGCTTGCAACTGAAGCTGCAACTGCTGCTTCTCTTCCTTCTCTTCATGTAGAAATGCCTTCAAGGCATCATGATCTGCTTGCAGAATTTCATTGTTGCGCTTCCAATCTTCCAACGCTTTTGTTGTGGCTTGCAACTGAAGCTACAACTATTGTTTTTCCTCCTTCTCTTTGTGTAGGAGGGTCTTCAATTCTTCGTTCTCTGCTGCTTGTTTTTCGTACGCCTCGTACAATATGTCTGCTTTCTCGGACACCCTGAGCATGGTTTCATAGATGTCCTTGACACTTTCCATGGCTCAACTCAGCAAACGTCCAATGTTCACGCCCTGCAATCCAATCAGCAAGAATACCTGCTCCGATACCACTTGATCCAGGGTAAAATCTTGATACCCCTTAACCAAGACCTTTTAATTCGGCTGATAAATAGAATTGCATTTAATTAAAGACGTTAAAGAACTTAAATGAACAACTGTAGTTGTAAGTAAGAGGAACATAAATGAACAAGATCAGCAATCATAAGAACACATCGTTTGATGACGGAGTTCGTCCAGGAGGGACTACATCTCCGGGCCTCGGTGTCAAGATGGTGTAGGCCGCTGCATTATGTGTTGTAAGAAGAAGATGTACATGGATGTGTTTCCCTATGACATACAAGGAAAAATTGCCCTCACGCAGGAGTGGCTTGACTTCTTTAAGAGATGTTCCACTGCAGAACTCTCATACATAAAGAAAGACTCCTATCAGTATGACCATAGCTGACATGTAGCAAATAAGAGTATCCCGCCAATCTTAGCAAACAAGGGATCTCAACAATACACATATGAAAACGAGCATCCCGCCAATGTGGCATAAAAGGGACTCATACATGACACAAATCCATAGCTGAAAAGTACATCAATAACAACACAAAGCAAGATCCCACAACTCATGTATCAACTGGGATCTGCAAGACATAATGCATCTCAAAGAGAAATAAATAGAGAAGTACATGGAATCCACAGCATATACCTCATGCTGCCATTTGCTAAAGGCTGAGCAACTCTACGGCTGAATCTGAAAACACCATCAATCTTGTGGCGTCGAGAAAGGTGAAAACGACTGCTCACATGCAAAAATATGACACCAGCATAGTCCACTTCCAAAAGTGGCTCGAAAATCGAAAACTGAGATGCAGAAACTGAGTACGCCATCAGACTCGTGGCGCTGAGTAGTGCTGAAATGACATAAAATCTGTCCCATTTGGACAAAGTCGAAATTTCGCCCTTCTCAAAGTTGGCCTCAATCAGGGTTCCGCCTGCCTCTTTCTGGGCTCATGGTTCCACTGCACCTGCAATTAAAAAATAATAAAACCTCGATCTGCGTGCGCACTCTTCCGCTCCTCCATGCTTGGGCGCACAGTAAAAATCCGGGTTTAAATAAATTTTCATGGATGGACTTACCAACAAAGACTGTTGGCGCATTGGTAAAAAATAGAAATCGTTGAGGAGAGATCGGGGGGTCAAATCCCGCCCCTCCCAACATAGCACGCGTTTTTTCTGTTTTAAAAAGAAATGGGCGCATTTTTGTTTTAAAAAACAATATAATATTGTTTTTTGGGGGGCCGGTCCCGCATTGGGCGGCTCGCCCCAACCACCTTCGCCATTTAAAATTCGTTGGAACGTATAACATATATATATATATATATATATATATATATATATATATATATATATATATATATATATATATATATATATATATTATATATGTTTTAACCAATACATATGCCATATTGGTTGGGAGCTCTGTGGGGTCCGGCGGGGGTCATGGCCCGCCGGCCCATACATATATATATATTTTCAATATGTTTGACATGCGGTTGGGTGCCGACGGGGGTGGCGGGGGTCACGGCCTGCCACCCCTTTTTTTTTTAAATAATTTTTGTTTTAATAAACCAATTATGCATTTTTAAAAATTCGGTTTTGGACCGAAGGAGTGCAATTAAACAGGCCACAATTTCTACCGAAATCTGGCCTGAGCTTGCCGGAATCCGGTGGCCGGAAAAAGTCCAATTTGTGTCCTCTTTAAGGCTGCCCAGTCACCAAGTCAACCAGGAACTTTAACCGCTTATAACTTCTTCATTCGGACTCGGAATTGACTGCCGTCTGTGCCGTTGGATTTAGAATTACGAGATCTACATCATGAACTTGGTTCGAGAACAATCCGAACACTTTGATTTTTGAGCCTTTTACTCAGGCCACCTGTACTTGTACCTGACTATTCCACCTGGATCACATTTTCAGCATCCAATACATGAAAAAGATAATGGTTTAAAACAACTTAAATATTTGAAATTTTGCAAGAATTGTCTGGCACACTTTGAATATGAATTTTGAAGTCAAGTGCATGATGTTGTATAGGATCAAGTCTCATTTTGAATACCAAATGTTTCACAAGAAACTTCTCAACATGCTACCCTGCAGTAAGAATTAAATGACAATATTGCATCAACTATTTCCATAATAAAAGTGCACCTCGACCATAAGACGAAACAACTACAAATGTTGTAGATGTAACAAGACCACACAATCAAATGTATTCCACAAGGTCAATACTATATGAAAAATGAAAAGGAGTTTGCAACAAAAAATACCTTAGGCAACTAATTCAATTAGATACACCAAACCATCAGCAAAAAGGAAAACCAACCTACTCAAAAGGTAAGTGTTTACCTCCTTTGACAAAATTTTGAGTTTCGAAACAAGGGCCTTTATTGTCTTGTCAATTCCCCTAGTAAGTTGAACGGGCTTTTCACCTGCTGCAACAACCTAAACAAAAAGGTTTCATTTCAAATTATTTTCCACAAATTTAAGATACAACCATTGTCAGTTTTGTATTTCCTAACAAGCTCATAAATTTTGACAAAAGAACCAAAAAATTTTAATACCTGATAGCAATTTTTTCACTCAAAAACTATCTTAGACTCAATAAGCCCAACCCAAAACTAAAAAACCAAACACCATAAGACCCTACAAAAATGAATAGATGATCTTAATCGAGTACTATCGACAAAAAGTTACCTTTACACCCTCACTTATTAAACCCTGTGCTGTTGAATTTTAACTTCAACTGCTGCAGCAGAAGGACGGATGCAGCAGCAACATTTTTTTTTGGAGGTTGCTTGCACGCCATCTAGAAATTTAATTCAGCATTTAAAATTCCTGCAAGTTTTTTTTGTAGACGGCTGCAGCCATATTTCTGTACATGATTGTATTTAAACACAACAACCAACATTAACGCAATTCACCAACCAGAAATTAAACAAATAGAAATTTACCCCCCAGTTTTGTAAATTCAAAAGGAGGACATGTGGAGCATTAATATTGGATCGCATGAAATTGAAGGGAATCTGAAAACCTGAAAACCGGACCCGAATTTTTTATAGGGCACATTGGATTGAGAATTCGAGTTAAAATTAGGCAGACGTCAGCATCCCATTTTGGAACGCGAATTTGGTTTGAAATTCAATCTATTCATACTTTTGAAGTCCGACAGAAAGGGTTCTTTAATGTTTTGATAGTTTAATTTTATGTATGCTTTAATATATGCATATGTTTTAAACATATGTTATATATATATCATATGCGAAATGAAAGGTGGGCCATAGAATTTAGTTTTAATTTTATTTTTTTTAAAAGAGGGTTTATTATAATATGTTTTATATGTTACGGCATATAAAAATGAAAAGGACAAAAAAGCTTGGTAGTTTTTTTTATAGACATTACGTAATTTTTTTATTACACAGCAGTGTGTAAAAAGTGAAATATTGAGTGTAACTTTTTAAGTGTGTATGCACAACAATGTGAAAGTGAAAAACACAACAGAGTGTTTTGGAGACAGAGTATGTTTGTTTTGAACAGACAGTGAGTTGGTTTTATGCACTTCGTTTTGTAGCAGTCATAATTTTGTAATTCCTCTCAGTGAGGAAGAAGTGTAATATTTTTTTTTTGAGTTATTGAAGCGAATACAAGTTTGTTTTCAAAGTAATGAAACTTTGTCTCCTGTCAAAGAAATTTTATTTTCTCTGTGTTAGAGGAAGGGATATTTATTCTCCATTCATTGTTCTGGAATTTTTCAATATTCCAACATGTGCAAGAACAAGAGATGTTGTGGTTCCATCCCCAGCTAAATCATTTGTCTTTGCCACAGCTTTCCTTACCAACTTGGCCCCAATATTTTCAACTGGGTCCTCTAATTCAACCAATAAAAAGGCCAAAACCATAGCATTGAGATACATTTCATTACACTTTCAATAACAATAAAATTTGACTCAGCCATAACCCTTTCCTTTTATTTTTGTGAAAAGCTTTATGCATTACTCTAATGTGGCTAGTCCATAGGCCAAGTAGACCACTGGGTAAAAAATATGTTTCCTTTCACCTTTGAGTTTTCAAATTATGCCTACCAAATCTAAGACATTTAAGAGGGGGAACTAAGACAACGTTAAAAAGAAAACCAGAGCACACATCTAGAAATTACCTCCTTAGCTACTGTCACACCATCATTAACTATTTTCGTAGAACCATGCTTGCTCTCCAAGACAACATTTTTCCCTTCGCCCCAAGGGTGACTCCAACAAGATCAGCAAGTTTGTTCACACCACCTGCAAGACAAATTGACAATGGTCTCAATAAGTGTGCAATTGAATGCCAGACCATATTCCAAAACAACCCTCCATGAAAAATTAAAATAACACATTAAAATCGAATATAAGTGGACAAGGAAAGATCCACCGCAATGAAGTTTCACGTGCAGGTGACCTTCCTTTAAACATAATTTTTTCTCTGACCTGCAATTTTTTTGTCACTAAGCCATCCTTTTTGAAGTACAACTCCTTTTCCATAGCTCTTGTATTAACTACCTTCTCTCTGTCGCGTAATCTCAGAGTCCCTCTTCTGCTTGAGCGATTAAAGGAAATGGGTGAAAAAACTGAAAGAGAAGACAATTGTCTGCCATAATTATCAAACATTGCACCCAACTTCTTCCCCTTTCCATTGTTACCCAATGAGGTAGATGTGGCAATTGTCGTCATACTGCCCAAAGCAAAGGCCATCTTCTCTTATGCAGAATACAGAATTACAAGATCTTCATATTAGTATGAACCTTAAAAAACATCACTCCCATTGCTAAAAACCACTTTTAAGTTGTAACGGGCAAACTAAACAACTATCACAACTTTTGGCAACTTCTGGAGCATTAAGAGAGAGAAAACCAAAGAGAAATACAACCACAATCCTCATTTTAATGAGACCGGACTATATATTTTCATTAATATAATAGAAATAAATCATGACTATATTAAGGCCAGCACAAAAAAATCTTTAACGAGTGTCTCTCGCGGCCTTCAGGTTACCATGCTAGAGGTTGCATATTTTTAATTTAAATTCTTGACCTCTCGTGCCCATCTATGAATGCATCCAATGGGATATCTACATCAAATGCTCCTTTATATCCCCAAAAAAAAATTCCCTACTACAAGAGCACCAGTATTGATGGATCACCCCACACCATCCCACCCACTAGAAACGGTGAAAAAGGAAACCCAAGAAAACTTCTGAAATATCTCAAGATGACTATATGGGTGGTTCTTATGAATCGACCAACCATTCAGAACATGCTCATCAATCCAAACCATGAGTATTATGTGACAATATTCAAGCAGGCACTGAATCGGATTTCTAAAGCTATGTTAGAGAAACCCTAAACTCTCACTGAAAATAGGTGAAATGTGGCACCACTTAGAGATTGACATGTGCCAATTGGTACAAGTGGTAGACAATTGGCATGCTCAAACAACGAGGTGATGCAGGAATGACATGAGGGATAAAATATCAGAAAAGCCCCAAATCTGGAGAACTAAAGCTCATCACCAACCTAAGATTGACAACTTTACATGATGTAACCTATGAAATCATAAATGGAGAAATCATAGTAACAAAAAAGTAACCTATGTAACAATAAAGTCGGATTCATCGTAGGAGTGGTAATGGGAGAAATCATAGTGAACAACAGGAAACATGCAGAGTTGCTTACAATCAAATAGATGAAAAAACACGTACAAAAAACCTATATAATAATCATGAAAAAGCTTAATATTGAATTAGGAACTGTAAATGAACTTACAAAATGTGACATTACGAACCTGGTCAAGCACACAAGCAAAAATATCCTGGACATGACCCTGGTTGACAAGTTGTATTGCTCATGATGCAAGAGGATTTGTACCTGCACTACCAAGTCAATCAAAATCCACCATTATCTACACAATAAATACAAGTAATTGATGTAGTATTTTTTACTCTAAGATGCATTATTATGATATGTTAGAACATACGTTGAAAATGTCAAAACATACCTGAATAAGCTCCTCTTCATTTCAAGAAAAATTTATTGGAGTTGCATGAACTTGGAACAAGCCTCCCACGATCTGAAACAGTAGCAACTAAGTCAAAAATGAATTTTTTGTTGCTACGCTGGATCGAGAAAGGTTTTGCTCCAAGATTAAATCATTCCAATAAATTATTCTCTACTAAACAGGGCCAACCGCATGAAGGTGGAAGCTCTTATGGCCCCTCCCCCCTGCCCCCTCACATCACTCTCAATTCCCCAATACCCAATCTATATTTCATTTTTTACTTTCATGAGCATAAAATAAATAAATCAATAACTAATAAAAAAACAATTCAAAAAAAAGTACGCAAGGAAACTACAATTAATGTTTGACATAAAAATAGTATGATAAATGAGTTTTTTATATAACGCAAAAAATGCTCCAAGTATGGTAACGTTTGTCTTACAATAATACAATATTTTATATTATCAAATTTTCTTTTTCTTCTTCCTATTTCTAAAGCTCCTAATTACATCATCAATATCATCGTGCTCTACTCCTATTTCATGCCTTTCGACCTGCACTACTGACCTGGTTGCATAGTCACGATGTCTAGTCTCATCCAATGACGGGGCATCGCCTACAAAAACATATAATATTAAATTTTAATTGTGAGTTTTTAAATATCATTGAATTAGTTCGGTAATATTAATAAAAAAAATTCCAATGAGATTATTTACCTGGTGCACCAGTTGTCGCCACTAACCTAGTTACGTAGTCACGATGTCTGGTCTCATCCAGTGACGGGGCATCGCCTACAAAAATTGATAATATTAAATTTTAATTGTCAGTTTTTAAATATCATTGAACTAGTTCTGTAGTATTAATAAAAAAAATTGCAATGAGATTATTTACCTGGTGCACCAGTTGTCACCGCTGACCTATTGCGTAGTCACAATGTCTGGTCTCATCCAGTGACGGGGCATCGCCTACAAAAACAGATAATGTTAAATTTTAATTGTCAGTTTTTAAATATCATTGAACTAGTTCGGTAATATTAATAACAAAAATTGCAATGAGATTATTTACCTGGTGCACTAGTTGTCACCGTTGGGACTGTTGCCATGTCTTCCTCTCTGGTGGTAAGATCCTCAAGGGAAACATTCTCTGTCATTTAAACAAAAAACATTATAAGGACAGCCATAAAGGTATAATTAGAAAAAATTATAAGTGGAAATTAATTACCGTCACGGCCCTCATTGATAACAGCATTGTCGGCCTAGTCCCCACTACAATGATCAGGTTGCACGTGAGGATCATCTACATCTAGCTCTAAACCTGGGTTATTTTCCTTGTCGGTAGTGCTTCTCCCCTAATTTAAACAAAGTTGTTAGAAATTAAATTTGTGGATGAAAACAAACATATTGAAAGGTTAATGTTTTACCTTATCAGGCATTCTGGATCTTGGGACCTGCCCCAAGCTTCTGTGACGTTCAACTAAGGCTTGATAGCTGAAATGGAAAGCGATATTTTTATCTTCCTCTATAGTTTCTATTCCAAATTCATCACCCTACATTACATATGATCAGGGAAAATTTTAAGGATGGAAAATTATTTTGAAGTTTAAAAACTTGGCGAATCTCACTAGTCCCTAATATGAAAACTATAAAATGTTTATTGATGTATTTATAAAATTATTCAAATTTATAATGATATTATATATATTATATATATAATGTTGGCGATTTTTAAGGTAAAATGATTTTATATTGTAAAATTTGTGCGAATCACTTTTATAAAAAAATGAAAATTGGCGAATCTTTTTTTTTGAAAAACCATGGAAAATTAGCCCACCTGCGAATATTAGCCCCTAAAATTTTCCATGCATATGATTGTGTATTTTTAATCATATTTAATAGGATTACAAAAACGTTGGAAGGTGATACAATTAATTGTAAGATGTTTAGCTACTTAATTACAATTCTTGCAGCTAATTTCAAGTAGCCGTCCTGGCCGAGCTTGTGATGGCCTTGAGATTGCAACAAGATGATGAGCTTAGTGGAAAGGAGTCGCCTTCACTAAGTGGGCCCACAGGCTATTTTTGGCGTAAAGTCTATTTTTAGACTATGTCTATTTTTAGACATATGGATCATGTTCTATGAGTTTCAAGATGCTATTTGTGGATGGTTGGTCAAGTCGAAAAAAATAGATGGACTTCTATTTTTAGACATATTGGGCGGAATCTATTTTTATATTGCCAGTCTAAAAATAGATATGTCAAATATTATTAGCTCTTAATAATATTTGGACTCTAAAAATTATCTTATTCTCTTGGAGCACTTCAGTTAAGTGCACAAATGTGGCACAAGAGTTGACAGAAGGAATTACGCTATTCTTGAGGGTTAAGTGGAACTATTGCACGTATACTTCAGTTAGAACTCATGTGACAGAGTTTGGTGGAGTTAATTGAGGAAGTTAGTGGAGTTGTATTCAGTTTAATTAATCTAAACATAGTTGGGCTATTTGTATTCAGTTTAAATAATTGATACAATTAGTGAGAGTGGTGTGAATTAATTATTAATTAATTCAATAATTATAAACTCATTAATCAACTAAAGAATGCATCAGTTAACTTCAGTGCATGGACAGTTTCAGTGGAGACCAGTGCAGAAATAGGTGAAAGACCAGGTTAACTATCAGTTGTGACTATACTGTTGCTATTTGCAACACACAAATAGGTGGAGTGGCCCATGAGGATTGTTCAGTTCAAGCCAGGTGGTTTATCTATTTAGTGAAGCCATCCCATAGCATTAATTACGCAATAGAGGCTGGCTATCAAGTGGAAAAATATTGTAGCATGTGTTTTGCTAGATCTAGCTTGATAGTGTGTAGAAATTGAGGGTGTGCATGAGAGCTTGTGAGGAGCTTTTGTACTATGATTGTTACATGATCTTCATGACTTATAATGTACTGATATTTGGGGTTTTCAGCTTTAATATTTCCCATTAAATATTGTGTTCATATGTGTGATTGTTTGTGGTTTTAATGTATGCATGCAATTTATTTTATTTCCGCATGTGATGATCAATGGTAGAAGAGATTATGTATTATGCATGAAGATAAAATAGTGTGTGATAAGGAGAATATCGGTAAATAATATCTTAGTTATTAAAATTTCTACATGGTATCAGAGTGATATTGATCATTGGAGCAATTGAAAAACATTGAAGCTGTTGAGTTTTGTGCTGGTGGAATTCGAATTTGCAGCAGTGTTTTCTTGGTGTCGAAGTTGAGATGTATTTCAACGGATTGCGATTGGAGTATTCCCTTGAGGGCAGCTCGAATTATATTGCATGGAAGGACAGGATGGAAGCAGTGCTAGATGAAAATGGGTTGAAGGATTTCATATATGGTGAAGTCCCAAGTCCTACTTCTACTGATGCTGCCGTACTTGACGCATGGCAAAAGAAGACATCAAAGTGTCTAAGGATTCTGTTGGAGGGTGTGAAGGATCACATAGTATCTAGCCTTCATGGTAAGGCTTCTCCATTCTTGATGTGGAAAGCCTTGATAGATTTATTCCAAGGCTAGAGTGACCAGAGGAAGTTGGCGCTCAAGGATAGACTCAGAAACATAAAGATGGAGAAAGGTGACAGGATGCCCAAGTACCTCACAAAGTTCATCCAATGCAGGGATGAGCTGGGAAGTGTGGGGGTGACTGTTGATGATGAGGAATTTGTGAGCTTGGTTCTCCTAGGGCTTCTGAAGAGTTGGCACTCCTATCAGGACTCTATCAATGGTCGGGAGAAATTGCCAGGATGGGAGCGACTTTGGTCGGATCTTGTGCAAGAGGAGATAAGGTGAAGTACCAGGGATGTATCTCCATCAAATAACTCTGATGAAGAGAATTGCGCTTTGGCTGCCAAAGCAAAGAAGTGGAAGAGCAAGAAATCTTCTCAATTTGGTGCGAAAGGCAAGAAGCAGGACATGTCCAAGGTGAATTGCTTTCACTGTCACCAACACGGACATTACGCCACTAATTGTCCACAGAAGAAGAAAAATAAGCAGGCTGCTGGAACTGCAGCTGGAGAGGCCTTAGCCTCACAGTTTGAGCTAGATTTTTCACTGATTTCTTGCTTCGTTTCAAGTGTGATGGGTTCAGTGTGGTTTCTGGATAGTGGTGCATCTTTTCACATGACAGGAGATCGAGATTTGTTTACTGATCTGGATGAGAAAGATCTTGGAGTGCACATCGAGATGGGCGATGATGGTATATACAGTGCAACCGGTTTTCCTTTGAGAGGGAGTCTGGTAAACCCTTCAGATTGAAGGAAGTGATGCATGTTCCAGGATTGAAGAAGAATCTTATCTTTGTGGCGATGTTAGAAGACAAGGGATATGATGTTGTCTTTAGCGAGGGAAAGGCTTTCCTGCGCAGTAAGGCAACTGGTGAGACCCGGAGGATAGGGGTTCGAGTTAAGAACCTTTATCAATTGCAGGTAGATGGCTGCACAACAATGGCAAGCAAGGCAGAAGGAGTGGTGAGCCGAGATGATGGCGAGTTGTGGCATAGGAGATTAGGCCACCTTCACCATGGAGCTTTGAAGATACTGCAGCAGATTTCTACTGGGCTTCCTAAGGGTACTCTTGTGTAGTCAGATTAGTGCAAGGGATGTACCTTGGGAAAATTTGTGAAAGCCACCTTTCACGAGAAGGATAGTCGCGCCACGACGATCCTTGAGAGAATTCACACAGACATGTGTGGACCTTTCTCAGTAGCTTCAATAGCAAAGCATAGGTATTATGTGATATTTGTTGATGATTTTTCTCGTAAGTGTTGGATCTTATTCATGCAGAAGAAGAGTGAGACATACTCAAAGTTATATGAGTTCAAGGCACTGGTTGAGAAAGAATCAGGGAAGCAGGTGAAGGCTCTAAGGAGCGACAATGGTGGTGAATTCATCTCTGGCGAATTCAATGACTTTTGCAGCGCAGAAGGAATTTGAAGAGAGCTCATAGCACCTCATAACCCACAAAAGAATGGGGTTGCTGAGCGGAAGAACAAAACAATCGTGGGTGCTACACGGGCGATGTTGCATGATCAGGGCCTTCCCATACACTTGTGGGCTGAGGCATGCAATACTGCAGTATATGTGCAGAACCGTTGTCCTCACAGGATACTTGGCATGAGTACACCCGAGGAGGCGTTTTCTTGTAAGAGGCTTGATACTTTCCATTTGAGGATTTTTTTTTCACTTGTTTACATTCATGTGACGAAGGATGCCAGAAAGAAGATGGAGCTGACTACAGAGGTTGGGATATTTTTGAGGTACACTGATACGCCCCACAACTATTGTGTGTATTTTCTAGACAGTCGCAAGACTGTTGTGGGACGGGATATCAAATTTCATGAGGAGAAAGCCATGAAGTGTTCGCTTGAGAGGGAGCCACACTTGCATGCAGATGAGGAGCTATTAGTTCCTAAGGATGAGTCTTAGGATGTGGATCAGATAGAAGATGAGGTTCATGGAGTGGAAGAGACCACTCAAGCAGTGCCAACCATCAGAGGGTGGAAGTGCACTACAGAAGCTGAGCGACTGGCTCAAGATGCAAAGAAGGTTGTAGGAGCACCTGCATCACAGCGCAAACAGAGATAGTCACCTGACCGGTATACTGGATACATGGCTCTTCTGAGAAAGTGTATCGTGATAGAGCCATCCTCTTTCGAGGAAGCTGTGGAGGACCCCGCATGGGTAGATGCCATGGTGGAAGAGTATGATTCTATTGTCAGAAATAGTGCATGGGAGATTTTCCTAAGGCCGGAGGGGAAATCAGTGTTGGGTTCGAGATGGATCTACAAAGTGAAGCAGGAAGATGACGAGAGTGTGGAGAAGTACAAAGCAAGATTTGTTGCCCGAGGCTTTCCACAGATTAAGGGGATAGATTATGAGGAGACCTTTGCACCTGTCTTAAGGTATTCTTCCGTACGGATGATTCTTGCTCTCTCAGCACAGATGGGGTGGCACATTCATCAGATGGATGTGAAGACTGCGTTCCTCAATAGAGTCATTGAGGAGGAAGTGTACATAGAGCAGCTCGAAGGTTTCAAGATCTTCAACAGTGAGTCGCATGTGTGCAGGCTCAAGAGAGCATTGTATGGGTTGAAACAAGCACCTCATGCTTGGTACACACAGATAGACAGTTATTTCACCGGACTTGGATTCTCCAAGAGTGAGGCAGATCCTAACCTATACCAGATTGTGGTGGAGGGTAAGTTTATAATCATTGTACTTTATGTAGATGATTTGATTTTGATAGGTGATGAGCTGTTGATACTCTCATGCAAGGATGATCTTGCAAAAGGAGTTTGAGATGAAGGACTTGTGCCTCCTTCATTATTTCCTGGGATTGGAAATTTGGCAGCGCAGTGGTGGACTGTTTGTTTCTCAGAGTAAGTATGCCCGGGAGATACTGGAGAAGTTCAACATGCATGGCTGCAAGCATGTTGATACTCCTCTTCCTGGTGGATGGAGGAAGGAGGATTCTACTTCAGCGAAGGTAGTGGATGCCACTGTTTATCGACAGTTGGTAGGGTCGGTTATGTATCTGGTCAATACATGACCCGACATATGCTATGCTATTAACCAGCTTTCATAAGTTATGGTTAATCCTACCAAGCTCTTTTGGAAGGCAGGCAATCATGTATTGAGATATCTCGGAGGCACATCGGGATATGGATTATGGTACGAACTGTGATCGGATGAGGTGAAGCTATGTGGCTTTACGGATGCGATTGGGTAGGTAGCCCAACGGACGAAGCATACGGAGGGATTTTCGGTATCGGGCCGACAATAGCGACAACAGTTTCTTGGTACAGTAGGAAGAAGAGATCCGTGGCACTCAGTTCAGCAGAGGCCAAGTATATGGCAGCGAGTTTGGCTGCATGCGAGGCTATATGGATGAGGAAGATCCTGGTTGGGTTGTTCGATTCACACTTAGAGCCTACTGTGATTTATTGTGATAATCAGAGTTGCATCAAACTCTCGGTTAATCCAGTATTTCATGACAGATCTAAACACATTCACATCCGGTATCATCATATCAGAGATTGTGTGCAGCAGAGAATCATGTTACTTTCATACATTCCTACGGAGGATCAGGATGTTGATATCTTGACGAAAGCGCTCACCAGGAGAAAATTCGAATACCACATGGGCAGGATAGGGGTTGCAGATAATCCATATCTTGTTGAGAGGGAGTGTTGAGATTGCAACAAGATGATGAGCTTAGTGGAAAGGAGTCGCCTTCACTAAGTGGGCCCACGGGCTATTTTTGGCGCAAAGTCTATTTTTAGACATATGGATCATGTTCTATGAGTTGCAGGATGCTATTTGTGGATGGTTGGTCAAGTCGAAAAAAATAGATGGACTTCTATTTTTAGACATATTGGGCGGAATCTATTTTTAGATTTCCAGTCTAAAAATAGATATGTCAAATATTATTAGCTCTTAATAATATTTGGACTCTAGACATTATCTTATTCTGTTGGAGCACTTCAGTTAAGTGCACAAATGTGGCACAAGAGTTGGCAGAAGGAATTACGCTATTCCTAAGGGTTAAGTGGAGCTATTGCATGGATACTTCAGTTAAAACCTCATGTGACAGATTTTGGTGGAGTTGATTGAGGAAGTTAGTGGAGTTGTATTCAGTTTAACTAATCTAAATATAGTTGGGCTATTTGTATTCAGTTTAACTAATTGATACAATTAGTGAGAGTGGTTTGAATGAATTATTAATTAATTCACTAATTATAAACTCATTAATCAACTAAAGAATGCATCAATTAACTTCAGTGCATGGACAATTTCAGTGGAGACCAGTGCAGAAATAGGTGAAAGAGCAGGCTAAATATCAGTTGTGACTATACTGTTGCTATTTGCAACACACAAATAGGTGGAGTATCCCATGGGGATTACGTAGTTCAAGCTAGGTGGTTTATCTATTTAATGAAGCCATCCCATAGCATTAATTACGCAATAGAGGCTGGCTATCAAGTGGCAAAAGATTGTAGCATGTGTTTTGCTAGATCTAGCTTGATAGTGTGTAGCAATTGAGGGTGTGCATGACAGCTTGTGAGGAGCTTTTGTACTATGATTTTTACATGATCTCCATGACATATAATATACAGATAGTTGGGGTTTTCAGCGTTAAGCTTTCCCATTAAATACTGTGTTCATATGTGTGATTGTTTGTGGTTTTAATGTATGCATGCAATCGATTTTATTTTCGCATGTGATGATCAATGGTAGAAGAGATTCTGTATTATGCATGAAGCTAAAATAGTGTGTGATCAGGAGAATCTCAGTGAATAATATCTCAGTTATTCAAATTGCTACACTTTTTTTCAATCCTAGCTTTGGTTTCCTTTGAGGTGTCAGGCAACCTAGCATCAAAATATTGAAGTCAGATATGACGTAGCACACTTTTATTTTAGACATAGAGAAAATTAAAGCTATTGAATTAAAGTTTTAATTTACCTTGCGGGTCCAGTTTGAATTTTTCCTTCTTTATTTTCCCTTTTCTCTTTTCCGTCATGGATGAGTGCTCTCCACTCACTCTCTGGAACTGTGAGAGGACGCTCGTATCTAGGGTTAAATTGAAATTGCATCCTATAGGTGTCCCTTGTATATTTCAAATATTTTCCGGCTACCGGAGCCACCGCTATTCTATCAAATGTGCTGACCCCAAAAAGGGCTTCTAGATAATCTAGAAGTTCTTTTTTCAGGTTGGAATTCTGGGAATTCCACCCTGTGCATATGGTTGGGTAAAAAATTACCAACGCATGGCTCTCCAAAAACCTGTAGAACTCATTGTTTCCTACACAAAAAAAATAATACATTATCATTAATTTAAAAATAAAAATCATGATAAATATGTTTTAGATAAAGTACATGAAATAGTTAAAATATTAAAATTTACCTGGGAGTTGTACGTGCTTTATAGAGACACCTTCATCGTTCACCAACAACGTGCCATTAATGGTCCCTGTGGAGCTGACACATGTAGCTCCAGGAAACGCAATAATTTAGTTGGCCATATCAGCCTCATCACTACCAACACGTTCAGCGGTTGGCTGGGTGTTTTCTTGGGCAGGGTGTGTTTCTTGGCTGGAACCTAAAGGAGTAGAAGGTGTACGAGAGGGTTTCTAGGCAATCTCTTGCCCTTGTGTCCCACTACCACCAACACCGGGTTCAGCAAGTGCTAGAAAACGCTCCATACAAAAGAAATTTTTGTTAGTTTAGTCAATGTAAAAATTAAAAATCAAACTATCAAAATTCATCTCATGCACAACAAAAAAAATATCCTTTTGAATTTTTATTATTACCTGATATGTTTCTAGCTGGCTCATAATTTTTTTTTATCCTCTCTTCTGTTTTAGGTGTTTGAGGCGCATCTATAAAGTATTAAATTCTGACCTTGCATCTCGTGCCTTTTTTCGCAACAAGAACACTGGAGATAGGGATGAAGAAATCTCTTCCTCAAAGAGGGAATCATCAGGCGTACCATGACTAGGTGTGTACATATTTGAACAAAATTAATATTATTTCAATTATGTAAATAACTAAAATACCTGAAGATAGAACGATGCTGGCACTTTACATCTTCTTCCACTGGCCTCTTTCCACGATCATCCCATCTCGAGGTTGTTCCTGTACTGCCCTGATCTGTCTACCACTTTGCAATAAAATTGTAAATGTAAAAACTTGAAAACAATATCTAACTTGAAAACACAAAATGAAAACTGAAATAATTTCTAATAAAAAACCGGAAGACAGAGTTAGAGTTTCAAATATGCCTTTCATTGAATTCAGTCCTGGAAACATGTCATTGCACATTAAGGCACCCAAACAAGAGACGAGTTGACAATGAAGGCCTTATTTAATATATTGTTGGAGCAACTTCTAGTAAACTTGTTGTGAAGACCTTGAGGAAATTTTTGGAGAAACATTGTTGAAGCTGATGGTATAGCATTTTTGGAGACGATCTTGAAGGGCCTTGAAGTGAATCTTTTGGAGCAACTATTGAAAAATCCTTAGAGCATTTAAGTAAGGCACTTTCTATATTCCATCACCTTTTTCCTTTCAATATCTTTTAACCGATTTTGTTGATATTTAATGTTTGAAATCACATTATAATTCCTTAATTATATGTGTTTGGGTACTTTCCCTTTGAAATTACCCAAAAATACCTTGGAAATTTTATCTTCAGGATGCATGTCTGACCCTATTGTTCAATATTTTGATTGATAGTAGTAAACATAGAGAGTTATGGGGCTCTTGACTTGGTTTGGTTGGGCCATTAGATCCCTAACATGTACTAGGGATAACCCCCCTTGAGTTGGAGGAGAGCTAGCCCGAAGTGAAAAGAGGTTGGTGAGGTGACAATGGGGCTATTGAATTACACATGGTATCACACTTTAGCTCTAGGACTTTATCTTGAGAAGTGTGAGATTTTTCTATATCAATTCTCAAATTTTTTACAACACTATTGTTAAGAACTAATAAGAAGTGATGTTGAGGGGTTTTTGGGTATAAGAAACAATACCATTTAAAAACTAGGGTTCTCGGTCCTTGGCATTCCTTCACCTGGGCCTAGGGGCACACTAGAATAATTTCACACTAAACCATGCAAACTTAAAAGTAACTTAATAGATCCATAAAGTAATAATAATCATAATTCCTAATTTCCTATTGTACGATATGATGCAAATTATTCAAACATGAAGTAATGAAGACATGCAATGTCTGAATTTCAAGATTGATGAACCAATACAAGAAGTTAGAAACTACAACTTTGATTCAATACTCTGTGTCCTAACTCCAAGAAGGAATCTAGTTTGTAGTATAGAACATGCATCGTGTATTATCAATTCTTAATTGACAACAACTAAAGGTCATCTACCTCATCAATTCCTTCCCATTTTGTGTTTTTATGTTATATTCCTTATAAAAGTGTCAAATTTCTCTCAAAGTAAGTAACCACTGAATAAAATAAAAAAAAGTTGAGATATGATTGAGAAATGGTCATTTATTTCTTGAAAGGATCTTCACAATTTCTTTGGTTGTTTTTCATCTCAAGAAACAAGAAATGACCTGAGAAACTATCGTGATGTAATATAAGAAACAACATGGTGCAATGGCCATTTTCAAAGCCAAATGATGTCCATTGAGGACATGGCCTTTATTTGGTTCATGTTTCATAGGAGTTTCGGGTAGAAATGGAACTTTGTTGTACCATTTCCAATAGTAAAAAGGGAAAACCTTCTTTTTCCATGGGAAATAATTTACCTTTCCTTTTTCAAGATAATCTAAATCACAAAAAATATGAACTATACTACACACATTCTTGGATAAGGTGAAAGTGGAAAAGGAATACCCTACACAAGTGATGCACACATGTACATTTGAACACTAATAGATTTTTGTAGTTGAAATGCAATGCTTGTTTTCATTTAAATGTAGGGTTTTTAAAGCGGGGAGAAATAATGGCTGCCAAATTAATAAGCGTTTCTTTGGGAAAAATTTAAATCTTGTATTGGGTGATGAAGATAATAGAGGGTATTGAATCTTGATTCTTGACATTGTGTTTAAGTTGAATAACTCAAATGATTTTAAATATTAGTGGATGAGTTCTTTTTTTCAAGTATGTCACTCAAAACTCTTATGTCAAAGCATTGTATGATGGCTAGCATTTGCTTGTTTCCCTTTCTTCAGTTCAATGTAAAAAGTATATTAATATATTGGAGCATGAATGATAAGTACAATTGTTTTCTCTATAGTATATCCAGCCCCAAGATTATGAAAAATTTTCTGAAGTGGAGCTATTGGTTATTGATGAAGCGGCTACAATTCCATTGCCTGTTGTAAAGGCTCTACTCGAGCCATATTTAGTGTTTTTGTGCTCTAGTGTAAATGGGTAATAATTATAAATGAGCCAACCACAATCACAGATTTTGTAACCATTCGGTTTCCATGGATAGTGATGATGATATTAACCCCATATATCAGTTACCTATATCTATATGAAAATGATCTCAACATTGACCTTGATATGGTTGTATGGATGTGACCTTTGGTATGTCATCAGAAAATCCCCAAATATCAGAAAATCCCCAAATCTGGAGAACTAAAGCTCATCACTTTCGATCTGGAGTACTACCCTTGTGATAAAGTTTATGACTTTCGATCTCACATTCTCTACCACATTTCACTTCACCTTCAATATAGATCAGACCAAGGGCAATTCATTACTGGGTGTTGAGATGGATGAGCTTGTCGAACTAAAATCCATAGCTTAAACTTCATGAAATTGGTGGAGTCAAATTCATGTAAGCACAAACACTTCTTACACATCCTCTTTGAAACTCATCTGAAAGAACATTGGAAGACATCTAGAGAGAACCCTACAACCTAACACAATCCAATGGAATTGACCAAAAAAACCCAAATAGAGTCAACCCTACTATAGGAGGAAGGGCCTGCAGTAAGAACTTACCATTTTTCAAGAGCTGAGGGCGAATGATGTTCTGCAAGAGCTGAGGGCGAATGTTGGTCTGCAAGAGTTGAGGGACGCTGAGGGCGAATGCTATTATGCAAGATCTCAGGGCGAATGTTGAGGGAAAATGTTGTTCTGCAATAGCTCAGGGCGAATGCTGAGGGAAAATACTGTTCTGCAAGAGCTGAGGGCGAATGCTGAGGGCGAATGTTGTTCTGCAAGAGTTGAGGGCGAATGCTGAGGGTGGATGTTGTTCTGCAAGAGCTAAGGGCGAATGCTGAGGGTGAATGCTAAGGGAAAATGTTGTTCTACAAGAGCTGAGGGCGAATGCTGAGGGCGAATGTTGTTTTGCAAGAGCAGAGGGTAAATGCGCGCCTCATATCAGACGTTAATGTAGTTTTTAATAAAATAATTTTTATGTAGTGTGCATATAAGTTTTGTATTTTTATGTAGCGCACATATAAGTGTCATTATACCGACGGCAGACAAAGCATCGCTATTGCGATGGATGCCTCCAAGCGTCGCAATACCGAGAGTTAGACATTGTGTCACACTTGCGACGTTTGGAGGCAACCGTTGCGATAGCGACACTTTGGGGCATAATGTCGCAATTGCGACGTCTTCCTCCAAATGTTGCAATTGCAACACTTTGTCTAAGTGTTGGTATTGCGACATTTTTCTCTAAACGTCGGTATAGCGACGATTTCGGGCGGGATTGAAAAAATTTGGTGAAATTTCCGACATTTGGTCAAAAGCGTCGGAACCAAGCGTCGGAATTTCCCCCAAATGTACTAGTGCTGGCAACCATATTCATACAATCGTTAAACATAATCATTCATAGTTAGGAAATTATTAGAGATTTTGTGAATTTTGTTGACTATAAACCTTAAATCCAAGGGTCCATTACATTGATCCATAAACCAATTGAGTATATAAAACCCGAGAAGAGTATCATTATAGATATTCAAGTGATGCTTGCTCTTACAACTCACTCTCATTAACTATTGTTAAAGAACACAAAAAAGAGGCACTATAGTGACAAAATGACAAATATTATCTCAATATGAAGATCAACCATGGTCCAACATCACATTGTGACAAATATTTTATCGATTGAAAATCAATAATGCTCAACCATGGTCAAAAATTACATTGTGACAAGGATTGTCTCAATATGGAAATCAACAATGGTCAACCATGGTCCAATGTTGTATTGTGACAAATATTTTCTCAATATTAAAATAAACCATGGTAAATCATGTTCAACCATGTTTATCATAGGGTCACCAACCATGGTCAACCATGGTAAATCATGGTTACCCATCGTCAAAAACCATGGTCACATTGTGAAAAAGATTTTAACTTCTTTTAATGTCACATTGTGACAACCATGGTCATCCATTTTCGAACATGGCCCAATGTTGGTTTGTGAAAAATATTACCTCAATATGAAAATCAAACACAGTCAACCATGGTCCAACGTCGCATTGTGACAAAGATTATGTCAATTTGAAAATCAACAATGGTGAACCATGTTTTTTTTTAAGGTTTATTATATTAGGGCTTATATACCTTGGGTTTATAATATTAATCCCTTAGGTTTAATATTATTCCCTTGGGTTTATAATCCCTTCAGTTTTTAGTTGTCACAATGTCAACCATGGTCACATTGTGACAAAGATTGTGGCATGGTCCAATGTTGCATTGTGACAACCTTGGTCATCCATGGTCAAGCATGGTCAATCAACAATGTTTATTTTAGGGTTTAAAATATTTTCCTTAAGGTTTATATAGCTTGGGTTTATAATATCAACCCCTTCTATTTATTAATCTAAGAGTTAGTATTCCTAGGGTAAAATAGTATTCATAGGATTTATAATATAAATCCTTGGGTTCGATATAAATCTCATGGATTTATATAATCATGATCGATCATGGTCTGATGTCATGTTGTGACAAATATTTTCTCAATATGAAAATCAACCATGGTTTAATGTCACATTGTGACAAAGATCGTCTCAATATAAAAATCAACCATGGTAGATCATGGTCAACCATGTTTTTTTTAGGGTTATAAACCATAGTCAATCATGGTAAACCATCGTCAATGACCATGCTCGCATTATGATGAAGATTGTGTCAATGTGAAAATCAACCATGGCAAGCCATGTTTATTCAAATGTTTATAATATTTATGTTCAGGGGTGAAAATGTGAAGTTGGGTTACACCTTTTGCCCTTTTTTGAGAAAAAAAATTCATTTTTTCTATTCTTCAACTTTTTGAAAGCCAAAACACTTTTTCTGTTTAGAATTTCATTTTGCGATAAAAATAAAAGTTGTTAGAAATTTTACTAGCTTTCTATTACTTATTTATTGGAATTTTTTATACACATTTGATATGTCAACTTAATGTTTCTTTGAGTGTGTGTTTTTTAACAATCAAAGGATTCATAAGAAGTCATGTTAATACGTAGTGTTGTATTCTTTGAAACTTTTTGTTTTTTTGAAACAAAATGTGTTACAACAATCTAGACAGAGTCTACTTCAGTTTCATGATATTTACAAAGGCAACTAATGCATATCATAATTACTAGAATTTTTTGATCTGATCCAATATGAAAAAACTGCATATTTTGAATAAGTTTCGCAATATAAGAATTTTCTTAACATATAAGTTATAAACTAAAAATCTAAAAACAACCCATTACATAAGACATACCAATGTAATGCACCATAATTTTTTCAATTTTTTTTACAATGTATTTGGGAAGATACAAAATATTGATTTCACTGAATCATAATGACCTTCAGAAATTGTTTCCACCCGTTTTATTACAAAATTAATTAAAATAAGTAAATATTTATGAAATTCCATAAAAGTTATATTTCTTGAAAGTAGATTGAATTGTGAAAATGGTTGTCTTGGTTCCGACAGTTAATTCAGAATGTTTCAGGGAGTTTAATCAGTCCAAATTTGAAGATATGTATTCAGAGCATGGCTCTGGGTAATTGTAGATGTGTTAGTTTGGTCGAACTCTTAAAAAAAGTTTGGTCGAATTGTTTTTTGTGCCGACGGCCCGTCAAGTCTGATGACATAAAAGTTCGGCCAATTTTTTTATAAAAGTTCAGCCGAACTTATACCTAACTTTCCTTCGGCCGGAAAATACAACGAAGCCCCTCCACAAAAACATTTCACAGCAATATAAATTGACATAAAAACATTCATTATTTTCACATAATTTCGCACATTTGATTTGATTTTGCAAATAATTTTTTTAGGTTTAAGGACTTTTCTTGGAGGTACATTCAAAGGACAAGTTTGCAAAGGATTGTTTTGGGTTTAAGGAATTTTCTTGGATGTACATTCAAAGGAAATTTTTGCAAAGGATTTTTTTGGGTCTAAGGACTTTTCTTGGAGATACATTCAAAAGACATTACATTCAAAGGGAATTTCTTGGAGGTATGTGATACATTTTTTGGATGTTTTTTGGGCTTCATTTTTTTTAAGGTATTTTTTTTTAGAGGATTTGGGCTTAATTTTCATTGTTTTTAAAGGTTTTGGGTATAAATTTCAAAGGAATCTTTTTAGGCTTAATTTTGAAAGGAATTTTTTTAGGCTTCTTATTCAAAGGAAATTTTTTGGAGGTATTTTTCAAAGTGATGTATTTTTAGAGGGTTTTTTGAAGAATTTTTTAAAGTGGCATTTTTTAAGAAGTTGGAATTAATTTTCAATGGACAACTTTTGGAGGTATTTTTTGAAGTGACATTTTTTTAGAGTACATGTTTTGGGTTGAAGTAAATCTTTCATAATGATTTTTTAAAATGATTTTTTATCTAAATTTTTAAATGAAATTTTTTTCCAAGACTTGGAAGGAAATATTTTGAGTTTCTTTTAATTTTTATAAGACATTTTTTTCTCAGATTTTTTAAAGTAAGTGTTTTGGATTCAAGTATGTATTTTTTGCAAAATCTTTAAAATAAATTTTTTTGAAATTAAATATTTTGTGATTTTTTTTTAATTGAGTTTTTTCTAAATTTTTGAAGGAAATTTTTTGAACTTCATACTCTATTATCATCGGAAATTGAAGGAATTGCGCGAGAAAATATGATCGAAAAAGAAACCCTGAGGAATGTAGAGAAGAGACGAGAGAATATCACAAAATAAAGAGACAAGCACTCTCAAATACTGAAAGGGAAAATCAACCTCAACTAGAATTTGAAGCAGCTATGTAAATGTAAATATTATGAATTTGATATTTAAAATTTTCCTAGTGTAAAATGTGTTCAAGATTAATTTTTATTTGATGAAATTATTTGTAAAATATTTTGAAATGTGAACAGAGAGAGATATTCCTCAAAACATTGATGATGAGATACAAAATTTTGAAAGAGAAAGTGAAAGAGATATTGAACCAATGATTGAAGATGGTGAAAATGTTGAAGAAATTCAAGTGAAGAATTTGAATCACAAGGTATATATATATATATATATATATATATATATATATATATATATATATATGTTGAACACATGCACATATTATTGAAATTATACATATTTATTAATTTAGTTATTTATTGAATATGTAAACTTATTATGTACTATTCATTCAAATATGTACAGATTAAATCAATTTTGATGATGAGATGTTAGAAAATGTTGACACTCACACATATGGAGATAAAAGAGTTGACCATGTTATACGATATCGTGTTAAAATCATTTTTGATACGTACTTCATAAAGGAAAATGTGACAGTTCAAGCCCAAATTTTGAAAGGTATCCTATCATTAAGGAAACTAATAGAAGTTATCACTTTATTGTGTATTCGAAAATCAACAAAAGATAAAAAAAAATGAAGGAAAATGTGATACAAAATATAAGTAGTGCTATAAATTCAATTAGAAGATCTAGACAGAAAAATGTTTCAGTTGTACATAGAGCAATAAATATGGCGGTGGTTTCATCAAGTATTAAAGATAATCGCTTGGTAAAATCTATGGCACGAGCATTAGGAACCTCACGAAAATCTTTGCACAAACATCGAAAATTTCGGTTGCAAATATATCTAAATAATGAACTCACTTTTTGGAGAGATATTTGTAGAAAAAAATACAAATATAGACTTGGAGAAAATGTTAAAAAAACAATTTATGAATATTGGAAGAAAATATCATGTGTTTCTCCAAATGCAAGGGATGTGATGTGAAGAATAATAGAACGAAATCGGTACGAAGAACATGAAAAACATTTCTTGCAAACCACTCAGATAGAGTTGTTCAACAAGTTCAAAGAATAGAATCGTGAAATTCATGTCTCAGTCGGTGCTTTTGTTCAACAAAACCATGGTATGTAAAACCTATCACCATACGTGACACTTGTTGTTGTCATTATCATGTGGAATTTCAGTTATATTATGACACAATCCTTAATTTTGGTAGAACATTTTGGAAAGGTTCACCTCCTCATTCCATTATCTGTGATTTCATATCTCAAATTCTATGTGAAAGAGAAAGCCATGGATTATTTTATGAAAAGAAATGTGTTGGTGGTAAAAAATGAGATGATTTTGGAAATTTGACTAAATTTCAAAACAAATATCGTACTGATATAAATGAACAATCATTGACCAACATTAAAGTGAAATGGAAGATATATGAATATATCTATACATCAATTCAAGGTTCAAATAGTGCGAAAAGAATTGAATTACAACAAGAAGAAATTTTTGTAATAGATTTTCTGAAAAAGGTTGAGGCAGAAATTTATAAATACACCAAGAATTCCCATAGAGCTCGATGGAAAGACTTGCAATTCAAAAAATCTCGTGAATTTCTTCCACCAGGGACCATTTTGTTAGTAATTGATTTTGCAAAAACCTCCACATTTGTTCCACAAAAAGAAATTTAGAGTGAATACTATCATTTTGACCAAGTCTCCATGATCGTCCATATTCTATATAGACATGTTGAACAAAACGTCAATCATATAGAAAGCACCATTGAAAATCGACATGTTATTAAAGAATATAACTTTTATATCGTTGACGATCGTACACATGATACATATTTTGTACAACACTATTTTGGAAAGATTTATGACTCCTTGAAAATTCGTGGAATAAATTCAATGAACATTGGATATGGTCAGATGGATTCGCAAGTCAATTCAAATCTTCATGATCATTCTTTTGGTTGTGTTTTCTTCATAAGAGAACCTGCATTAAACATTGTTGGAATTTATTTGAGACTGGCCATGGAAAAGGAGAACATGATGGTGTAGGGGCATGCATAAAACGTGAACTTCGAAGATATCAAATGAAACCCTCTCCAAACCGACTTGTGGAGACTAAAAAAGTTGTTCAATGGTGCATCGTTGCTCTAAGCCATGAGACTAAATGATCAAGGGAAGTGTGAAGGTACATTAAATTTAATTTTTATTGGATATCTAATTTTAAATAGTGTACATTTATCACAATGATTATCTTTGATGGTATTTTGATATCATATTTACATTATTCTTTGAATTTTCCATATATATGTTTTTTTGGCATATTGGGATTGAAGATGTAGATATATCAATTGGAAATGTCTTTAAAATAATAAAAGGGACTCAGAAATTCCATTCAATTAAAACAAAGTTGTCCACAAATGTGTTTGCATTGGATAAAATAAAATATTCTTGTTTTTGTCATGTTTGCATAGACAACACAGAATCCAATGACGTTTGTGAAAAAAAAATGTATGTAAAATATTGGAAACATATAGAGCTAAATACGAAGGGGAAAAATATCCGTTGAAATGTTTAAAGAAATTAATCGGAGGAGACTACAATATCATCTGATTGTGATCGAAATTCTGATCTTCTTAGAGAAGGTAACATTTGAATTGCTTTCAAATGATAGAGATCAAGAAATAAATTCAAATACGTTATTAGTTTGTTAAGTTTATTTGATTGTGCAGGAGATGTTTTTTCTGTAATTGCAGCTACTGAAAATGATGAAAATGTGAATTATTATTTGATGCATTTCACTGAATCAAAAATTAAATTATTAGAAAACTATAATGATCACGAGTTTCCATATGAAAGAGGATCTATTATACTGAAAGGTTATTTTTTCAGACAAACTAATCAAAGTGGGGATTTTTTTTATTTTGAAGACTATAAACCTGATGTCATAAGTTGTCAATATAGTCACTAGGTGTGTGCAACACACATAAATTTGATATAGGTTCAATCAAAGAAAAAAAACAAAAATTAAGAAATGGAAAATGTCAAAATATGATCATGAAAAAACCATTAAAGATGGCATTCCATTGGAATTTTTTTGATTGAACTACCCAACAATTTCTTCTCTTTGGATTCATGTTTTAGAACTTCCAGAACTCAACTAAAAATTGAGTTGCCTTGTTATGTTATCTGTGCAAGTGTTTTCACATGTACATTATTTTGGTACATGCAGACTAGTATCAACTGAAAGTAGCTTTTCTATGTGCATTGATGAAAAATGTTGCAAGTACTCGATATATATATATATATATATATATATATATATATATATATATGTTCTGGGAATGCAATTAAAGCGAGAGTGAATTTTCTATGTGCATTAATGAAAAATGTTTAAATCTTTGAATATATATATTCTAGAATGCAATTAAGCGAAAGTAGTTTTTCTATGTGCATTGATGAAAAACATTGCACGTATTGGATATATGTGTGTGTGTGTGTGTGTGTGTGTGTGTGTATGTGTTCACAAGTCTCATTCATAAATATATGTAGTTTTACTATGTACTAACAATGTTCACATGCGAATATATGTTTTAGAATGTAATTAACTATTCGAAGTAGCTTTTCTAAGTGCATTCACATGAAAAATACACCCATTTTAGATATGTATTTCTAGAATGGGAATTAACTGAAACTTGCTTTTCTATACTTCAAACACAGTATAGAAAAATGTTGCATGTATTGGATATATATATCATTATAGAATACATTTTTTAAAAATTTATGATTGTTTGACAAATCTAACAAGACTGCAGAATCTTATGATTGTTTATATATATATATATATATAGTGTACTTCAATTGTTTTAACATATATATTCAAACATGTGTAAAATCATTTCTACATGTACATATATTCATGTGAATTTTTTTTGTTTGGAAAAAGACAACTTGAATTTTGAAAACAAAACATAATATCATAATCACACACCAAATGTAGTTCAACCATCCAAAACTTGAGTTTTAAGAACTTTTTGATTATATCACAACATTACTTCACATTCCATGCCAATTATAGTTCAACTATCTAGTAAAAACATTTAACATTATATCACATGCCAAATGTAGATCAACCATCCAAAACTTAAGTTTTAATTTAACAAAATATTATAGAACACAACATTACTTCACATGCCAAATGTAGTTCAACCATCCAAAACTTAAGTTTTAAAAACAAATTTTTTTTTAACACATCATTACTTCACATGCAAAATGTAGTTCAACCATCCAAAACTTAAGTTTTAAAAACATCATATATCACATTCACATGTACCGAATGTAGTTCACATAAAATATGTCCAAAATTTGTAGATCTCAAAAGTATCAAGTATCAAGTTATATATGACTGCATCTAGATAAGACTATATATAAAAAATAAAATTTAAGACTAAATCTATTGAAAATATAATGTTGCACGTGTGCATGTGCATCATCCATCAAATACAGATGGATGTAGCGTCTCTCCCAGCAAAGTCACAATCCTCGAGCTGTCCTGCAAAGCATGTGGAACCTGTACATAATGTGTACAAACATTAAAATTTGATGTTATAAAATTGAGTGAGAATATATAGGACTTCATGTAAGAAAAAAAACATGCAATACCTCATGAGGTTCCCTCTCCATTTGTTTCTCATCCACTACAACTTCTCCCACTGGAACATCTCGAACAATAAACTATACAATATACATGTACAATTATATATATATATATATATTAAAAAATTTCAAATGAAAATGCATATATAAAATATTTTTCAATAATATTAAAAAAAAAGGTTAGACAACTTGTTCAAATGGTTGAAATGGTGTGGATGTTCCTATCTCCATTGTTAAAGTATGTGGACAAAATAAATCCTCTATATTAAACCTAAAATTCAAAACATTTAAAAGTATAAAATAACTCAAGGTCAAGATCTCAATTTATAATAAAAATTTTAAACTTCAATTTATAAATTATAAATTAAAAACATATATTTAAGTGAAATTTTGAAGACTTCTGTTGGTGGATTTGACACATCTCCTAAGAGAGGCTTGAAAAGAAAATCTCCAAAAACCTAAAATTCAAAAAATTTAAAATAACTCAAAATCTCTAGATCTCAATTTATAATAAAACTTTTAAACTTCAATTTATAACATATATATATATATGTATGTATGTATGTATGTATGTATAAATAAGTGAAAAGTTGAATACTTGTGCTGGTGGATTTGGAACATCTCCTAAGAGTGGTTCAGAAAGAAAATCTCCAAACACCTAAAATTCTAAAATTTTAAAATAACTCAATATATAAATATATATCTCATTTTTTAATGGAAATTTTTGAGGTGGAAAATATAACTTAAAAACATAAATTTTAAAAGTGGAAAATTGTCCATACTTGTGATTGCGGAATTGGCACATCTCCTAAGGAAGTAGAAGGTACATCTCCCAGGGAAGAAGAAGGTATCGCTATCCCAAAAACATCGGACGGAATCAGAATCTGTTAAAACATATTATTATATATATGTACATGTACATGTGTGGACAATTATTTATTTTAAAAATATCTCATCATGTTTCGATATATATAATAATAAATAAAAAATAATTGTACATCATCATGTTCACTTAAAAAACACTAACATTTTCCAACATATCTTGATGGTTAGAACCATCTTGATTGTATGATTGATGGTGAGACCCATCTTGATTGTTTGAACCAGAGGCTCTGAAGGAAATATTAACATTTTCTTCATTCATTAAGTGTGACAACTACAAATGGTGTTAACATATAATGATACATTTTTGTTAGATTAATGTATACAAAAAAATGTATGTATATATGTATTTATTAGAAATTTTACACGTGTTAAAATAATTGAACCCTAGCCATTAACACATACCGTTCCCATGCCCTTTTCCTCATGAAAAATTAGGTCCTGCCAACCATTGCGATAATTCTTCGCATATGTTTTGAGATCTTCAACGCTCATGTTGTCAATATATTCATTTGCATAATATAGAAAATTAGTGCGTGCATTCTCACATGCTCTCTTTCGATTAAGAAAAACATCAACTCCACCCAATCCACTGTGAACATTGTCAATGATGGCATCCCTTGCTTCTCGACTAATTTGAGAAGTGGCTTTCATCTTTGTCTACAAAGTTTCGACACAAAAAGGTCGACTAACCAATGGTGGCTCAGGGCGAGGCAACTCAACATGACGCCTAGCATCCTTACAGTCACATAATCGACCTTTCCGAGGACCAAAAAATTTAGAGGGAAGGTCATTGTAATGGGGTTTCGTTTCCAAAAATAATTCTGCATAAAATAATTTTTCAAAATAAAGCGGAACCTCGTCGTTCCATGGGAGTCTTCCATAGGCCGCAAGGTGTCTATCATACAAATAGTGAGCTATATGAGGGTGCTTGAAATATTGCACCTTCAGCATCCTTATTTTTGGCCCTTATTTGAAATTAAAAATAGACTTGGCTATTTCTATTCTAACTCTTTGTTTAACCTCCCATTTATAGGGACTCATCACTATTTCCTTTCTTTTTCTCATGATTTCTACAAAAGTATCAGTGGTTGGCCCAAGCTTTCGATACACATCTACTAGTTCACCTAATTAATGTGTAACTATTTCCAAGCTTTTTCGACTCTCAGTAGGGATAGTCAAAGCCACGAGATCTCTCTTCAATTTTTCATGAAGATTTTGACACATTACTAAGTTTCATTACTATGTGTTTGTTTCCTAATGTATATCGGAAATATCCGCTAGATAAGTCATGGTTGGTGGACAACTTTCTTCTTAGAAAGAAGCGTTTTTTCCTATGATTTTTTTTAGCAACATTTGGAGTAGCATTTTCAGCATCTGCATCAATATATAAAAAAAAATTATATTAAAAAAACACATGTAAAAAAAATTGTACAAATTGAATGAAAACAATATTCAAATTGATGGCCACCTCAATGTGGTTGGCTAGCATATTTCCCACCCTGAGACTGTTGAGAACCATAACAACCCCAATGAGAACTAATATAACCATCGATTGGTTGAGAAACACCACGACCATCCCTTGATTGGCCTCTGGGGGAGTACATATCACCACCTTCACGCAATCTGCTAGCACTTATTGATGCCACTCTAAGGGAATATGAACCACCACCAACCTCACAAGACTAGAGAGAAGCTTCAAAAACATATATGAATTTATAATCAATTCAAAAAAAAAATCATACATATAAATATATGTACATATTCATTGATTAAATCACATGAACCATACCATGATTGCGTGAACCATGGGCATGCTCCATTGACAGAGTAGATGGAAGAATGTGTTCGACCAAACTAATTTTGAAAGTTTGGCTGAACTCTCGAATAGTTTGGCCGAACTTTTATAAAATTTCAGCCAAATTGTTGAGAAAAAACATTTTCCGCCCCCGATTCTCACAAAAGTATAACCTAACTTCACATTTTTACGCTTAGGGTTTATATACATTATATTTATAATATTAATCACATAGGTTTAATATTCTTCCCTTGGGTTTATAATCCCTCTGGTTTTTACTTTTCACAATATCAACCATGGTTAAAAACCATGGTAACATTGTGACAAAGATTGTGTCATGGTCCAATGTCGCATTGTAACACCCTTGGTCATCCATGGTCAGCCATGGCCAATCAAGAATGTTTCTTTTAAGGTTTATAATATTTTCCTTAGGGTTTATATACTTTAGGTTCATAATATTAATCCCTTGGGTTTATAATATCTTATGGATTTACAATATAACCCTTGGGTTTATTATTCACTTGGATTTATAATAAAAATCCCTTTGATTTATTAATCTAAGGGTTCTTATTCATAGGGTATAATATTATTCATAGGGTTAATAATATAAATCCTTGGGTTTAAGATAGATGTATTAGATTTATAATCATGATCAACCATGGTCCAACATCAAATTATGACAAATATTTTCTCATTATGAAAATCAACCATGCTGCAACGTCGCATTGTGGAAAATATTTTGTGAAGGTGAAAATCAACCATGGCAAGTCATGTACAACCATGTTTATTTTAGGGTTATCAACCATGGTAAACCATCATCAATAACCATGGTCGTATGGTGACAAATATCGTCTCTTGTTCCAACGTCACATTGTGACAATCATGTTCATCCATAGTCAACCATGGTCCAACGTTGGATTGTGCGAAATATTGCCTCAATATGAAAATCAACCAAGGCTAACCATGATATAACATCACATTGTGACAAAGATTGTGTCAATATGAAAATCAACCATCTTCAACAATTTTCATTTTAGTGTTTATAATATTCATCTTACAATTTATATAAATTGGGTTTATAATTTTAATCCCTTGGGTTTAATATTATTCCCTTGGGTTTATAATATTAAATCCTTGGGTTTAATAAAAATCTCTTTAGTTTATAATAATGATCAACCATGCTCCAACGTCACATTGTGACAAATAATTTTTCAATATGAAAATCAACTATGGTACAACGATGCATTGTAAGAAAGATTTTCTCAATATTCAAATTAAGCATGGTCAACGATGTTTGTTCAAGGGTTTGTGATATCTATCTTAGATTTTATAGACCATATATTTAAAATATTAATCGCTTGGGTTTAATATTATTCCCTTCAGTTTTTAGTATTAATCCCTTGTGTTTAATAGTACTTTGGGTTTATATTATTAATACCTTGGGATTATTGATCTAAGGATGCATATTCCTAGGGTATACTATTGTTGACAGGTTTATAAAATTAATCTTAGGGTTTAATATAAACCCCTTGGGTTTATAATGCATTGGGTTTATAATATAAATTACTTGGATTTATTCATCCCTTGATTTTATAATATTAATAATCATTTACGTTTATAATATTAATCCCAAGTGTTTATATTATTAATCTCTCGAGTTCTCAAAATTAATCCCTTGGGTTTAATATTATTCCCTTAACTTTATAATATCTTGGGATTTTAGAATTAATTTCTTGGATTTATACGATCAATCCCTTGGGTTTATCAATCGAACTCTTCATATCCCTTGCCTTTACCAATCCGTTGGTCCAACGTCGTGTTGTGACAACCATGGTCATTCATGGTCACCATGGTCCAACATCACATTGTGAGAAATATACTATAAATATGAAAATCAACAATGGTCAATGATGGTCAACCATGTTTATTATAGGGTTTATGGTCACATTGGGAAAAATATTATCTCCTGGTCCAATGTCACATTGAGACAACCAGAGCCATCCATGATTAATCGTTGTTCAATGCCACATTGTGAAAAATATTGTGTGATTATGAAAATCAACCATGCCCAACCATTTTCCAATGTCTCATTGTGCTAAAGGTTGTCTCAATATGAAAATAATTCATGGTCAACCATAGTCCAACGTCACATTGTGATAAAGATTGAGTCAATATGAAAATCATCTGTGGTCAACCATGGTGAATCATGTTTATTTTAAGGTTTATAATATTTATCTTAGGGTTTATATACGTTGGGTTTATAATAGGATTTTCTCAATATGAAAATAAATCACGGTCAACCATTGTCAACCATGGTCCAATGTCGCATTGTGATAAAGATTGTATCAATATGAAAAACAATTATGATCAACCATGATCCAATATAAAATTGTGACAAAAATTGTCTGGAAATGATATGATTTATAATATTCATTACATATTATTAATAAATAATTTATTTCATCCGAAAGACATTTGTCTAAATTATTTATTTTTTAATATTATTATCTATTATTATGTAAAATATTATTACTATTATTTAAAGTATTTAAATTATTTATTATTATTTAATTATTTAAAGAAGCTTGACAACATGGAATAAAAAAGGCTCCCTAAAATTTCTTTTAACTATAGTCAAAACCCTCACCTTCTCCTCGAGCGCGGGTGGCATAAGGATGCCCAGTCCTGGCTCAACCATTGGGGAATTAAGGTGGAGCTCAGCATGGGAAGAAAAGATAATATCAAAAATACAGTTACCTCCAAATTTAAGGACAAGTTGTGGGAGGATTGGGAGATGTAGGGTAAAAGGAAGCTAAGATAATATAACGAAGTGATCATGCCCACCCTTGGTAATTAGAATTATCTCTCTATGTTGTCTAGCGATAAGAAAAATAATGAACATCACTAAGATAAGAACTAATTCCCATGAGCTTCGGAGTGAGACCTAGCGGTGGTCTATTCCCAAGACCCCTTTAAATCATAGAATCTGTCAGATTTATGATTCTAAGTAGGTGGAAGATAAAAATAACTTCATTTTAGATTGCCCTATTGTTACTCACATTCACTCTCAATTCCCTACCATCTACCACACTTCGATACTTCTTGACCTACTAGGCCAACCCACCTATAGCGACCTTGGAGAACTTATTTCTCTTCTCTTCAACCATAGAAACAAGATTTTGAAGAATCAAACTGAGATTCTTTCTCCTTTATTAATGTCTAATAGACCACATTGGTCTTAATGGACGGTAACCACCATTATCGTCATCATCATTATTATTACTATTGTTATTATTAATTAAGAATTAATTATTATTATTAATTGTTTAATTATTAAAAATATTTATTTATTCCTAAATAAATAAATATTTATTATTATTATTATTGTTATTATTATTATTATTATTATTTAATATTATTTTTATGATTATTTATTTATAGTGTAGTAAATACAAATGAAATCTTTGCCCTATATCAATCATTTGGTTGGTATAATTCTACCAACCACATTGATAAATATGTTTGTGATAATTATATAAAAATAGAAAAGTAAAACTACTCTTAAAAATAAATAGTAAAATTAAATACAACTTAGATAACATTTTTGTTTTTTCTTATATTTTTAAGTTGTAATCATACATAGCATCACTATGTATGTAATGAGATTACAGGTCATTGAAAAATTTGGTGCGGAAATAATGATGTATATAGTTTAAATTACAATCCACAGCGTTCAGAGTGAGCGGGTACAACCAATTAGAGCTTCTGGCTTATCAAGTCAATGTTCACAAGGAGCTCTTTAGACAGATGCCTTCACCTAATCCCACTAACTTACTCTCATATATTTAGAAATACAAGTGTTGGTATTAAAATAATAATAAAACATAAAATGCTTAATGGAGCACGCCATTCCAATTATGAATGTACCAAACCAGACGAGAAGACAATATTTTCTAAAACATGAGTTAAGGAGCGGAGTTACAGTAGGAATTCTCCACAACTTGTTTCAATGATGTTTCATATCGCCAACATAACAGTGTGGGTGAGTGATGGATGGTAGACTGTTAGATCAGAGACATGGAAATAACTGTATGCCTAACTCTGGTGGGCCTTCTTCATCCTCCTCTTTCTTGTGGTTTACATCATCCACGTGATCATGTGAGCATTCAGTGGCGGGCGTAAAGTCATCCAGGAAAATTCTCATTTTTAAAAGGTTGTTACCCTTTTGAATCCTTTTTTCTGTAGCTGCAGCACCACCTAAATCTGTTTGTGCAGAAAGGGAATTACTTACATTGAAGTCCTCCCATTAGAAGGAGGGTTTCCAAGGTGATGTACTGCTTTTGTTACAAGCAATCGTGGCTTTTGTTACAAGCAATCGTGGCAAGAGCATCTGACGAGGCTTGTGGCTTTTGTAGGAGGGGCGGGGCCACCAACATCTGATCTCTCCACTACATAATTAACACTCTCTTATTACAGTACATAATTCCAATTACATTCTGAGCTGGAATACTAATCCAGTGAGAAACTCAAAATCCCCATCGACATACAAAAAATACTCTTCTAAGTAAGAAAAGAAACTCAATGTTCATGGCAAGAAAAATTACGGGTATGATTACCCGTGCCCAAACAGATTTGTTCCTGTGCTTCCCTGTATGATAATAAAAATAGAACCATATAGAACCATAGACCTAATTGTATTGAACATACAGGGAGTTGAAAAGACATATGAAAAGATGAGAATGATATTATATCGGTGTATGATCCTTGCCGCTACTGATATTGCATAGGATCCCCTTGAAAACAGGCTCTCTTGACTCAGATAAGGTCAGGCTCATTGCGGAATGAACATTACAGGCTCGCTTGGATATATTATGAAATTGGCTCGCTTGATGCAAAATAGGTCGGGCTCGCTTGTACCGTGATCATTACAGGCCTGCTTGATGTCATTACCTGTATACTGAGGTTTGCTAGGAGCAGATATAGTCAGGATCACTTGATATATGAAAAGAGTCATGTCGGCATGTAGACACTGAATAAGAGCTATGAGCACATGTCAACAGAGGTTATATCCTATGAAGAACAGAACCGCCTCCAACATCCTTGATATATTATTATTATTATTATACTGAAAACATATGGCCGATAAAGTGATAGTATTGCAATGCCAAAACCAAAATTGATGAAAAGGAGATAATATAATAGCTGATGCTCCTGTAAACCTCTGTACCATAATCATAGAATTGGAATAGTCGTGTTCCATATCTGTAAACCATATCTGAACTGGAGAATTTGCATAGACCCAAACTCTGTGTTAATACCTTTTTTTGAAAGTCCATCTGCCCTCCTATTATTTTCTCTGTAGATATGATTAATAGGTGGAAAATTAAAATTCTGCCATTATCGATGAGTTCTATGTCTCTTGCGCTTATACCACTTAAATTCATGTTCTTTCTCTTCAACAGTTTCTTGGTTTCTTCGATTCTCTCCAACAAAACCAGAAATTCCTCCACGCCCCCTTCACTGTCCAATGTTGTCCGGGGGCGTTTGCATCTCTTCGTTTCTTCCTCACAATTCATGTCCATACTAGTAAATCCTTTCTTTTAGTAGTATTCTTCCAATATTCAAAACAACACAATGCATTAATCAATCTAAGAAATTCACAAAATACAGTCTATATATAAATATTAAAAGAGACATGGATCTTTCATAATTTAGACCTCACCAAAGTATTGCTGGAACTATTTTGATTTGAAAGCCAAATGGAAATTGAAAATGTCCCTCCTCATGTGCTTGTCGTTGTCACACCCCTCGATTCTATAGAGAAAATATTTGAACAAAGAAATAAAAAAGTAAACTAACCGAACACTTTTTCCCGTTATCATCTGTCAATCGCTGTATCTATTTGTATAAAGAACAGGAAGTCTCAATTTAGAAGGAAAAGAGAAGCGAAAGATAGAATAGTTTCGGAAATTGAGTTGTATACATAATTCAATGGTGAAGATTTGTTGAAAAAATAAAAATAAAATTAAAGAAATGACTTCTTGCATCCTTCAATATCTTTCAGCCCCACCTAATTCTGTGGGTGGGCCCTCAACATCGAACCTTTCGTCATCTAATTGACGTCAGCTGCCGACACATTGATAACTTTGTCCCTTTGGATGTGATTTTATACACATATTTAGTGGTTGAGAGATGATAAATGCAGCCGAGAGATTAAAGCCACCCTTCCAAGGAGAAATCTGGCTATTCCATGCAGTAGAGCGAGCAGGACTTCCGTATATTTTGGATTTCGTGAGTAATTTTTTTTTTTTAAATTGGTAGAGTTTTTTTATTTTCTATTTATCAAAAAATAAGTTTCTATAAAAGTATTGATGCATGCCATAGTCCTAACTTGTTTGAAGAAAACCAGGCCTGTTGGCCACTTGAGGGAATTAATAGCCATCCAATATCAGAATTATTTTTTTCCTTCTACTTGTCACTATAACTACTTTACTATGTCCATAAAAGCTACATTTTAAACAACAACTATTAAATCTTGCCGCAAAAATCATTTAAAACTATTAAAAGTAAATATCATCCATCACAAGAGTCAATTGGAGCTAGGTCTTTTGCAATGGATCCCGACATCTCTACTTGTTGCATTCCTTGAAGTTTACGTTCAATCCTCCCAATTCTTGCCGCAGAATGATACTAACACATGACAATTTCTCGGATTTCCTGTATTATCTGCTACAATTCTGACACCACTGTTGGGTTTCCTTCAATTTCCTGCATACTTTTCATGGCCTTTGCCAAGACACATTTAAGTTTCCAATAAGTGTTAACATATTGATGGAAAAGAGATACTCTTCCTCTTGTGTTCCCCAGGTCACAAAAGAAGCCCAAGGTGGGCACCTGCTGTTTGATGTCTTCATCATCATAGTTACTCTCTCTTTCCCATCCATGAGTGGTATTATGGATTTGAGTTGAGTTTCCAGATTCATAAAGATCAAATATATTTTCCAGAACTTGTTTATTAGTTTTTCTACCTCGCTTGCTTGGACCCTCTGTAATATCTCGTTTTGAGGATATCTCTAAAATACAACAAACTCCAACTAGAGATAGATTGGGAGGGAATTTACCAGATATTTCACCTCTAAAAAGAGGGCGAAATTCGGAGGCTACCTGGCCCTTTCCCAACTTTGTTTAGGAGTGAAAGATAAAAACACCAAGTGGTATAGAACTAGAGCGCTCAAAGCAATAATAGAAATAGAAAGAGAATACAACAACTATGGCAATAATGGCAACTATAGCAACTCAACCAGAAAACATAGAGAGAAAATGCTGAGCCATTTTATTAATCTGAGAAATGGAATGAAGTACAAGAGGCGATCTTGTGCAAGGAAAGTGATAAAACACTCTCAGAAAATACCGGAAATGGCTGCTCTATTAACTGCATCCCAGCTACTGGAAAACTGTCGTGTAGTTGCTACTGCTAGAATGGATTGAAGATTAGGGGTTGATCCCCTTGCCGGAATGAGCTGAAAATCCACAAACCTCCTCTCCTCAACAATCCAGAAAAAATCAAAAAACCATTCCAAGAATGGCCAACCCTGGAAATCAGATGAAACTACCTCCCAAGTGAATTATGCTGTCCTCCAAGGCTCTCCGTAGTGGCTAGATGACAACAACTAAAATACTGCCACAAACTCTGCCAAAAACCTCCGATGGGCAAAGGTTGACCCTCTGCTCGAAATCCCAGCGAAATCTCCTGTAGAAACCCCAATTTGAAGCTTCTCCACAATGGACTTCGTCCTCTCTCCCAGTGACTACGCAATCTCTATAAGCTCCAGGTCCGCAACAAACCCAAACAATGAAATGACTCACAAAATGCTAAAAAATAAACCTTGCCCGAGCAGGCACTCGAAGTCCCCCAGGGCTAAGGGTGAGATCTCCGCACGGAGACACTCGGTGCACTAAACAGTGTTGCAGACAAGCTAAACAGCCAGCATGCTCAAGAAGACAAAAGTCTCACTCCAAAATCAACAACTCAAGAATGATCCAAATGAGGAAGCTCCTCCATCTTTTATAACATTGGATTCCCTCCAAAACCCGTCATAGCCTCTCTCTCCTCCACATCCTCATCCTTATCTGCAAAGAAGCTTCTAGAGTGCATGTAGGCCCCCCTCCTCTATGTGGTGTTTGGCCCCTTTGAACCCCCTTGAGTCACAACGTTGTGCTACTAGGTGGATGTCTTATTCTACTAAAATGAGTTAGACCCTCTTTACTCACTTTTTACTTATATACAAACCATAGACAGCAAAGCTATACAAAGTCGAATATTCCAATTAGCTATCACTAATTAGGACTATTACAGTCACCCCCAGCAAAATGTTGCTTTCCCTCAAGCAACTGAAGTGATGGATGCTGCAAAATATTCTCGCTCTCCCAAGTTGCATCCTCATCCAGCAAATTCTTCCATTGCACCAAGAATTCGCGGACCGTCCTACTCCGTAACCACCTCTCCCTGGTATCAATAATGGCCTCTGGCTGCAACACCAAGTGCCCCTCATCATCTGTCGATGGTAGCTCCTCTGTCACTGTCACCTGCTGTCCCAGCGCCTTCTTCAGGCATGATACATGGAAAATTTTGTGGATCTTGCTGCCTTGGGGTAGCTCCAACTCATATGCAACCTGCCCAATCGTGCATATCACCCTATATGGCTCGTAGAAACGAGGCTTGAGCTTGTCAGCTCCCTTCTGCTTCAGCGATGACTTTCGGTATGGCTATAAGCATAGGTAGACCAAGTCCCTTACTTCAAACTGTCGCTCCACCCGACCTCTCTCGGCATACAGCTTCTGTTGGTTCTGGACTGTAGCCATATTGTCCTTGAGAGATCGGAGGATATCCTGACTCTCTTGGATCCACAACTTGGCTCTAGGAGCCTTACTCACACCGAACATCACATCAGCAAATGATAAAGGATGGTACCCATACAAAGCATAAAATGATGACATACCATTCGACATGTGATGTGTCGAGTTGTAGCAGTACTCCCCCAAATGCAACCATCTCAACCATGCTCACTGCTTCCCACTGACATAGTTACATAAGTAGCCCTCTAGTGACTTGTTAACTATCTCCATCTGTCCATCTTTATGTGGGTGGTAACTAGTACTCGGTGTCAACTCTATCCCCACTAGCCAGAAATGCTCTTGCCAAAATCCGCCCATGAAGCGGCTGTCCCTGTCACTGATGATGGTCTTAGGGAGACCATGCAACCTGAAAACCTTCCGGAAGAACAACTCGACCACTTGTGCTGCTGTGTAATGCGTGGATATGGAAAAAAAATGCGCATACTTTGTCAGTCGATCAATGATGACAAAGATATAATCCTTGCCCTGCACCATGGGCAACCCTGTGATGAAGTCCATCGATATGCTCTCCCATTTTCCCTCCAGAATGGGAAGAGGCTAAAACAGTCCTGCGTGATGGCTCATCTCACCCTTGTTCCTCTGACAAACATCGCACTCTGTGATGTGCTGGAGTACATCCTCATTGAGGCCCCTCCATGAGAACCTTTCTCTAATGGCCATGTAGGTTTTGGTAAACCCCTGATGGCCTGCCAATGGAGAATCGTGTGATGCCTGAAGTATCTTCTTCCTAAGCTGAGATCCCTCAGTCAAGAATATCCTATCCCTGTCATAGATGATCTCATCGACCACCCTGTACTGGTCATCTTCCACCTGTCCATCCAGCACCTCACATGAAAATATGTCCTTGGAGTACTCAACCAAGAGTCGAGCCCTCCAATCTGTATCCAAGCTCATAAGAGATAACGTGGCTGGTCTACGTGAAAGGGCATCTGCTACCATGTTATTCTTACCCTTTACATATTCAATGTCAAAGTCATATGCTTGGGTCTTACTGATCCACTTTTGCTGCCTCTCCTGTAGCTGCTTCTGCGCCAAAAAGAACCTGAGGTTGTTGTGGTCAGTTCTCACCCTGAATCTGTTCCCTACTAGATACTACCAGAATTTGGCCAATGCATGCATGATGGCCAACATCTCCTTGTCATATATGGGATACAACCTCTCATGCGGAAGGAGCTTCCAGCTCTCAAAAGCTATAGGGTGTTCCCCCTGCATCAATATTATGCCGATCCCCTCTCCCGACGCATCACACTCAAGGACAAATGGCTACGTAAAATCTGGAAACACAAGCACTGGGAAGCTACTCAACACCTCCTTGAGCCTATCAAAGGCTTCTTGCGTTGTATCTGTCCAACCGAATGCCCCTTTCTTCGTCAAATCTGTAAGGGGTGCAACAAGCTGTGAGAACCCTTTGACGAACTTCTTGTAACAGGCACATATCCCAATGAATCCTCAAAGTTCCATCACGTTATTTGGCTCCAGCCAATCTCTGATGCCTCTAATATTCTCCTCATGGACCCTCATTCCATCCACTCCAATGATGTGACCCAAATACAACATCTCTATCATCCCAAACTCACACTTGGAGAGCTTAGCATAGAACTGTTTCTCTTCCAAGATGTGTAGCACTGTCTCTATATGCTAGAGATGCTCCTCCCATGTCTAGTGGATCTGAATATACCTCAAAGTGCCTCTGCCAATCCCTCCACAAACATATAGATCATCTGTGTCGCAGATAGATCTAGCACCATCACTGAAACCCTCAAGAAATCTGCAATGTATGTCTCGGGGCTCGCTATCTATTTGAGCTTCGTCAGCTCAACAAAATGTTGCTCCGGATCCCTCCAATAAAAACGCTCTATCAATCTCTTGGTAAACTATGCATATGTCATCACTGTGGAATGCCCGAGTGTCACCATCCCATAGAACCACCAGTCTTGGGCCTCACCATCCAAATGTAATGTTGCCACCTTGATGGCCTCTGTCTCCAACATCTGGTTAAGCTGGAAATAGATGTCCAGCTTCTCCACCCAAGACTTTCCCAAACTGTTTGACGATCCATCAAACGTAGGTAGATGAAATCTACTAGAGGCTTTGTGGGAATCTCCATCATGGTAATGCTGGTGCCCTCTATGATGGTCGTGGGGTCTACTATCCCATTGGAGTTGCACAAAATATTTGAATGTGAGAGCATCCCTAAACTCCTGCCCATAGGACTGATACTCTGCAAAATACTCATCTAAGTGTCTAGGCTCTGCCCCCTGCTGGGCTCCTGCCCTGTATCTACTCCCAAGAAAGTGAGCATAGTAGAATGGGTAGGTGCACAAGAAGCCGTTAGCTGAGGAATATCACGCTGAGCAATACCCTACTTCGGCAAGTGATGGGATGTACCTGATCCCTCTCCGACCTGGAAAACCTATAGAGTCTCATGCTACCTAGCCTCCATAGCTATGAACCTTTGTCCCATCACCTCAATATGTCTAGATAAATCCAACACAGACTTGAGGAGTGCCTCTCTAAACTGCTTGGCCTTTGTGTCATCTGCCATTGGTTCTTTCTCTCTTAAATCTACTACAAGCTCCACCTGATCTGTGTCTACCATAGGCTCTCTCTCCTGATCTATGTTTTCTACCTGGGCACAGTCTTCCTCTTCGTAGGTGGCCTCCAACCTACGCTCATGGTCTTTATACTTCCTGCCTTTGTACGGTCTCTTTCTTGATGTCATAGACCACAGGCTGAGCCAGAACTATGCTCTGATACCACTTTAATATCTCGTTTCAGGGATATCTCTAAAACACGACAAACTCCAACTAGAGATAGACTGGGAGGGTATTTATCAGATATTTCGCCTCTAAAAAGAGGGTGAAATCCGGAGGCTACCTGGCCCTTTCCCGACTCTGTCTAGGAGTGAAAGATAAACACACCAAGTGGTATAGAACTAGAGCGCTCAAAAAAATAATAGAAATAGAAAGAGAATACAAAAACTACGACAACAACGACAACTACGACAACTCAACCAGAAAACATAGAGAGAAGATGCTAAGCCATTTTATTAATCTAAGAAATGGAATGAAGTACAAGAGGTGATCTTGCATAAGGCAAGTGAGAGAACACTCTCAGAAAATACTGAAAATGGTTGCTCTATGAACTGCGTCCCAGCTATTGGAAAATTGCCCTATAGCTGCTACTGCTGGAATGGACTGAAGATTAGGGGCTAATCCCCTTACGGGAATGAGCTGAAAATCGGCAAACCTCCCCTCCTCAACAATCCAGACAAAATAAAAAAATCATTCCAAGAATGGCCAACCCCGGAAATCACCAGAAACTACCTCCCTAGTGACTTACGTTGCCCTCCAAGGCTCTGCGTAGTGGATAGATGAAAATAGCTGAAATACTGCCTCAAACTCCGCCAAAAACCTCCGATGGGAAAAGGCTGACCCTCTACTCGAAATCCCAGCGAAATCGCCTGCAAAAACCCCAATCCGAAGCTTATCCACAATGGACTGCGTCCTCTCTCCCAGTGACTGCACAGTTTCTATAAGCTCCAGCTCCGCAACAAACCCAAACAATGAAACGACTCACAAAATGCTGAAAAACTAACCTTGCCCGAGCAGGCACTTGAAGTCCCCCGGGGGTAAGGGTGAGATCTCCGCATGGAGACACTCGGTGCACTAAACAATGCTGCAGATAGGCTAAAAAACCAGCGTGCTTAAGAAGACAAAAGTCTCACTCCAAAATCAACAACTCAAGAATGATCCAAATGAGGAGGCTCCTCCATATTTTATAACATTCATTTCCCTCCAAAACCCATCATAGCCTCTCTATCCTCCACATCCTCATCCTTATCTGTGGAGAAGCTTCTAGAGTGCATGTAGGCCCCCCTCCTCTATGTGTTGTTTGGACCCCTTGACTCCCCTTGAGTCACAACATTGTGCTACTAGGCGGATGTCTTATTCTACTAAAGTGAGTTAGAACCTCTTTACTCACTTTTTATTTATTTACAAACCATAGACGGCAAAACTATACAAATTCGAATATTCCAATTAGCTATCGCTAATTAGGAATATTACACCCTCATTCTGAATTGTTTGTTTCTTATTTCCTTTTCCTGTTTCTTTTCATTTCCCGGGTTGTCATTTTTCCATGATAACCTGACATAATGATCCCCCTGTAAAAGTGTAAGATAATCATGTATATGGTAGAGTAGAAACAATAAAATAGTTTTGGCAAGCATTGGTGGAATCCTCTAGTCTGATAGTAACCGGTGGAGCCTCATTCATTATCGAGAAAATGAAAGGATGTATGGTAAGAATTTCCACTATAGAGACCATCCTACAGAAAGGAAATTGCATATTTTCACTACAGCAAAAGCCTCTTATTAAAAACCATTTACGACTTGGGTAACATAGATAATGACTGGGCCAACAATGAAAATGAGTGAAAACTCGATAGAGGCAGCACAGATTACAACTTGACCAACATTGACATTGAATGAGGAGTTTCAATTTAAACTGCAAAGGTAGGCGGAAGGTTTGTAAACTGTCATTAAAAGACATACAAGCCTTCTCATCAACCTGAAGACACTTTTCATTGATGGTATCCCAGGAATCTGACCCCATAGAATGATTTTTCATGCAATACAAGCAGAGTAAATATAAACTCAGACCATCCGACTTTACCAAAATATTGGTCTTAAAACTATTGCAGATATACATGCCAGCTTTAGCTTGGAATTGTAGCTGGGAGGAAAACAAAGAATTATCTATAGAGGGACTTCTAAAATAGAGTTCAATATCTAAGACAAGAATTATGAGGGGTAGCATGCAAACCTCAATGACGAACCCTTCAATTACTTTAAAAACAGAAGAACAGAGGACCATACTAGACTTGTAAGATATCCCAATATAGAAACAAAACAATACACAAATTTCTATGCAACCATCAGCTTCGCCTTCATTGTTTAGAACTGGAACAGGGAATTGAGATACCAGGGTAACAAGAGACATTACATACCACTTAACCCGATGACAATGTTGCTCCAGAGCTTCCTCCACTTCTTTGGTTTGATCTTCAAACTGGCTACTCCACATTCCATGTTTGCAATGGAGTTTTATGTGTTACCCTTCTCTGCAATCAGCATGTTTTCCCAGTGTTTTCTAACATTCTTTGCTGGCCTCCTACGTTTTCCTTAATTTCCATTATATTCAATCGTGCTAAGTACTGGCCTGCATGACACATTAATTAACCTTGATGGATGGTTAGGTGCACGCTTCCTTGTGGCACCCCAATTAGGGGACTTCCTGTACAATTTAAAACAACAAACATTTTCATAAAAGTAATGTAAAATGATTTCTATAATAAGATGGTTATATATATATATATATATATATATATATATATATATATATATATATATATATATATATATATATATATATAGAGAGAGAGAGAGAGAGATAGATATAGATATAGATATAGATATAGATATATAATTTCAATTTTAGTTTTACATCAATCACACAAAAATTTCATTTATTTGTTTGGTTTATGAATAATTGTAGGAAAACTTTTGGAGATAAAGTGAGAGACATTTACATTTAAGAAATATAATCAAAATAATTTTGAGTCAGGAGATAAATCAAGATTTAAATCTAGTTCAAGGAGCATGTTTACTCGGGGTGACCTTGGTGAGGAAATAATATAGCTTGGATGAGTGTATTATTTTTTTTTCCAAAAAATTAGAATAATATGATATAGACGTAATTAGTATAAATTTATTTTAATTACTGATTTAGGAAAAGTTTAGATGAATGAAATCTGTAAAAACGTTTTTTTAATGTAAAATTTGAATAACATGTTTGTCACTCAACATTTCATTGAAATTTTACATAATAAAAATTTTCTCTTGATTATTGAACACTGTTGAATCGGTGATTAAAATAGATTTATACTAATTATAAACTATATATTAATTAATTTTTTTTTTTTTTTCACCCATCCGGCTATATTAATTCCTCAACCAAATCTACAAGTATATATATATATATATATATATATATATATATATATATATATATATATATATATAATATATATATATATATATATATATATATATATATATATATCACTCGATAATTTTTCATTGTTTATGTTACATTTTTGAATGTAAACTATTTGACTATTATGTCTACTAAGGCATACACACTCTACCCCCTCTCATTCTGAACTTGTGACCTCTTAGGAGGAAACACTTTCTCTTAGCCATTACGCTCACTCAGACTTTATAGAGTGGATCAATTTAGTTGGGAATAAAATAGTGAAAATGCTTAATATATATATATATATTTCAATTGTTTTATATAATGTATATGTGGTTTTTTTTTAAATTTTAACTATTTTATTTCTCTAGTTGATATAAGATTATGTTGTTTCCTATTAATATTGAAATATTTTACTATGGATAAGAGTCAAATATTTTTACGACTTCTTTCTACTATGACCATGAAGAGTAAGATTATTAATATTTATAATTTTTTCCATTAAACAAATCAAACAAGTATATTCATTGTTGCACACTTAAATGAGCCTCTAGGCTCAACTATAAATCTAATATTAGTATCTTTCGTTATGTTTAAAAAGTGTTATATATATATATATATATATATATATATATATATATATATATATATATATATATATATATATAAACCAATTGGAAATCAATAAATATTGATAGTCTTATCATTCTAAGTGTTTAATTTATAGAACATGGTTTATAGAATTTTGATTTAATAATTAATAATTATTAAAGGGATGATAGAGGTTTAATTTCAAGGGAATTTTTAAAACATTTTTTTTTATACTCACAAATTAAAGGTTAAAAATAACTATGCCCTTTCTATCATTTTAATTAAATTGATTAATTAAAAAAATGTCATATGAATATAAGTTATGTGTTTTTGCATGTAAAATAATAATTTATAGTGTTCACTATAATAATGCAATAGAACCTATTTAAGCATTAAACATCTCCAAAAACTTAGCTGATTTCCTCCATAATATCTCCATAATTAAGAATGTTGTTACGTAATTTTTTAGAATATATATATATATATATATATATATATATTATTGTTTTATTATCAATTATAATAGTAATAATAATTTGAAATAAAATTCTAATTATAAGTTAGTTTAAATTTTATCTTTTTTTAAAACCAAGTTTTTTATAAAACAAGTTTTTTTTTTTAATTATATTTATTTGTTTTTTGAACAATTTAATTATGGTGAAATAAAATATTTGAGTAGTTTAAATGTATAGTTGCATAAATTCAATGAGCATAGTTTTGAGATATATAAGTCCAAAATCGAATAGTTGTTGGTGAACAAATATAAGTGGATCACTATGGATATATCTGCTTCATTAAAAAGGGATTCTTCTAGAAAGATGTCCACTAAGTTGGAAAGAAGGGAAAATATCACAATTATATGTTAATGCATGGGTTTTACATTGAATATTTTTCATTTTATTAAGAATCTATTTGAAACAATTAACTATATAAGGTTAAAACCTATGTTTTGTATCAAATCACTTTTGGTTTCAATAGGAAACTTTTATGTCTAATGTGTTTTTCTTAAAATGTGATAGACCCCATTAAAATGGAAGATATATCGAAATTATTCCTATGGTGCAATATAATAGTTGAGTAATTTAAAGATATAGATGCATAAATTCAATAAGCATAGTTTGAGAGATATAAGTTCAAAATGGAATAGTTGTTGGTGAACAAATATCAGTGGATCACTATGGATATATCTACTTCATTAAAAGGAATTTTTCTAGAAGGATGGACTAAGCTGGAAAGAAGGGAAAATATCACAATTATATGTTAATTCATGTGTTCTACATTGAATATTTTTCATTTTATTGAGAATCTATTTTAAACAATTATGTATATAAGGCTAAAACCTATGTTTTGTATGAAATTAATTTTGGTTTCAATAGGAAACTTTTATGGCTAATGTGTTTTTCTTGAAATATGATAGACCCCAATAAAATGGGAGATATATCGAATTGATTCCTTTGGTGAAATAAAATAGTTGACCAGTTTAAAAATATAGTTGCATAAATTCAATGAGCGTAGTTTTGAGATATATAAGTAAAAAATGGAATAGTTGTTGGTGAACAAATATCTGTGGATCACTATGGATATATTTGCTTCATTAAAAGGGATTTTTCTAATGGACTAAGTTGGAAGGAAGGGAAAATATCACAATACAATTGTGTCTCTTAGACGTTGAAGAATGTAGCTAGGTTTAGCCTTCATTATTAATATATTTATCAAAAAGAATTTATAATTATTGTTTCCTAACAAAAATCTATAACTATTATCAAAACAAAAAAATTTGTTAGGAAACAACAAAAGGCTAGACAAGTGACAAATGGTTATACTACTGATGAAAGAGTGAAACCTTCAATTTAGGAAGGTTGTATAGTATGTCTCTTCCGATGCACTACAACTTTTAAGTGGACTAATATTAAATTAAATAATAATAATAATAATAATAATAATAAAATTCTAAATTAAAAAAAAAATAACAGTAAAAAAAAGGCCAATGAATGAGTTGTTGGTATTTTGTAATTTAAATAAGTTAACTCAAGAAAAATATACTCACATGGAGGCGGACCGATGGTATGTGAAGGAGAGAACATGTATAGATTATAAGGAAAAGTATTCAAAAGGTAATGAAAAGGAACCATATGGAGGTGCAACTTGCCATGGAAAATTCCAGTGGAAGAAATGAAAATAGATATCTAAATAGTCATTTCTCAATTTGTATTTGAGAGGAAGATATTTTTTCTCTGCTTGAAAAAGTCTGTTTTTCAGTGGAAGAAATGAGAACACTAGTTAGCCATTTCTGATGGAAATGGATGTAGCTCACCTAATTCTAATGTATGAGCAAAAATTATAATGGAAAACAAATTCAAATGCAGAACCAATTCTTAGGGCCCACAATAGCCATGCTATACAAATCGTAAGGGCTCACAACATCCATGCTATACAAACCTGCAACCTCCAAAGGGCTCGCAAGGAATGAACCCTCCGAGCCAAAGTAAAACATCATGTAGTTCAATAAAGAATGAAACATAAAACCTATATACGTTAAGAATTATAATGTGAAATTTTTTGACATAGATTCAATTCTAGCATGTCAAAAAATCTCAGACATGCACGTGATAGTTCAAACTGCACATTGCATGAGACCCTCGCTAATATCTATTTTAGTCACTAGGTTCTAGGTATATTATAAGGATCAGAGTAGGCCATAGATCCTGTAATCACCTAGGGAAGGTTACAAACCAAATTGGAATATTTGAATCCCTGAAATGTATTAGAAATTATTCTTGCAAATGGAATCAATTTGAAATTTGATGGATCCATTTCGAAGATGATGAAACAAATCCTTTGTCGAAAAAATGTTTCCAATAAAAACATAAAAAAATCAAAGTTGCATGAGAAAGAGAAGGGGGCATGGCAGGGAAGAGTATGGTGGAGAGTACCACAAGCATATAAAGTAAACCTAAACCGTATAAAACAAAGACGTAAAAATAAACAACATCATTTTTCACTTTCCTTTGCAAATTATAAGAGGTCGAGGCGTGAAAGCACCTAACAATAACATGCATTTGGAGAGCGTTAACATAGTGACAGTGAAAACCTAGTATTAGTCATTTGGAGAGAATTAACATAGTGATAGTGACAAACTAATATCAGGTGTTTGCAGAGCATTAACATAATGATAGTGACAACCTAATATCAGGAATTTGGAGAGTGGATTTGTTATAACAACATTCTCATTTGGCAATTTTGGAGTGAAACATTTTTAGAAATCTTCCTTTCAAACCATAAAATACTACTCTCTATGATTATGAATATAGCTCACAAATTTATGATGTAAAATTTAGTACTTATTCTGAAATATCTCAAATGAACATTTGAAATTAGAGTTTACTATGTACTATAAATCTAATTTCTTGTTCTCCGGATGCGGATGTTTAGTTTTGTTAAGAGGCCACTAGGCCTGGTTTTGCTCCCAAGGCAGTTCACTTGGGGTGGCCACATGGCCCCCCATGGTGCCTTAAATGCCGCCTTCATTAACCTTCTGCGATGGGCATTTAAACCTCCTCGCCGTCACCTCCTCCGCCTTGATCAGCGCACACGCTATCAAATGGAGCATTACAGCTCGAATTCTCCAGATTGTTTCGTTGATGGCCACCGACCTCTGTCGCCATTGAGCTCGCTCTGCCCGGGAGGCTGTGCTATAGGTGGTGAACGAACAGCTACAGGTCGACAGTGCTCGTTGCATTGCTGCCTGGAAACCGTTCCGGGCTTCCACTACATGCACAGTAACTTCTGTCCTGTTAATTTCAATTTTCAAGCTTCTCCTGTTTTTGTTGGTCATCTTACTCCTATACTTGCAGCTCCCTCCAGAGTTTGGGTGGATTCTTCTGAGAATTTCACCATGCCCAGGCTTAGGCAAAGAATGACTTGCAGGAGGGGTGCTTCTCGGGGCAGATCCATGGGCGAACGCCCTCCCCATAGCCCCAGTGTTGACTTCTCCATGGAGCCTTCTGCAAGGCGCTCCGCTCAGAACTTTTTCGACCCTCCTGGTCTTCTCCATGACGGCCATGCTACCGCGCCTCCTCTGTCCATGCCTCCGCCCCTTTCTCCCACAGCGCCACCTTTGTCCTCGCCCCAGCCTCACGTTTCCGCTTCCCCTCCTTGCCCTGGCAGTCGATTCCTGAGACAATCCTCGCAACAAGCTGAGTTGCGCTTCAACTGTGCGTTTGACCGCCCTTCCATCACTGCCTTCATAACAGTTACCCTGCGCGAAGAAGTCTCCATCCTCACCAGCACGCCGCCGTCGCACGGACTCATCGCCGCCGCCTTGAGCCTCCTTCTGGTCACGAACTGCTCGTTCTTGCCTCTTTCTGGGTGTTCTCACCGTCCATTGCGGGACCTTTTATGTCTGCGGTGGGAAAGCGAGTCTGTCGGAAAACGAAAGTGAAATCGCTGACGGCGGACAATACGATGTGGTGCAAGAGGTGTGGAGGAGAAGCTTCTTCGGACTAATTGTTCACTCTCTTCCATGACGATTTCCGGTATTAACTCTTCTTTGAACTTTATGTGATTTTCGTTTCAATAGCGCTTACCTGTAAATACGGTACATGCTGTTTGTTGTTCTAATTTCTTATACGAATATAGTTGTTCCTGCGGTTCCGGTTCTGGGCGGAACATAATCACTTTCAAAGGCGGTTTTCCTTTGTAGGTAGTTCCATATTTAGGCCCCGAATGTGGCAATCAAGCCGGTCTCGAGGCTTCCTCGGTACAAGCATGTGGCGATTTTATGTCTTATCTTCATATGCAATAGAAATAGCGCAATTTAGCAAAAAAAAAAAATCTAATTTCTTGTTAAATGTTTAACCATTTAATATTAAAAAATAATGAATTTTAATTCTAGAATTTGTTTATGAATTATTATATGAATAATGAATCTGAATATAGAATAAGAATTGTGACTATATGAATTATGAATCTGAAAAAAGAAGATATATTGTGATGGTATGAATGATGAAATTAGAAACACGGTAATCTGTAATTTTTATGTTTTTTTCCAAAATTTGATTCTTTTGGAAATTCACTAATTGTAATCTGTAAGCCAAACATGGACAGAGGGATAGAGAAACTAGACACAGAGATAGGATAGCATGCCTGGAAATTCCAAGAAGAGAAGAGGACAAAGCCGCAATGAGAAGACAATCTAGGAGATTGCTGAAGACGTCTTGGAGGACGCAGACCAAATTCCCTAAAAACAAAAAAAACTAAAATTAAAATTAAACAAAAAAAATCAGCAAAAAGAAATTACAAAAAAAAATAGAGCAACACCTCACCTCGTCGTCGTGGCGCAACAGAGCAACACTTCACCTCGTCGCCCAAACGCATAAACCCCTCGCACAACAAAGCAACACCTCACCTCACCTTAGAGAAAACACACAGACATGAGACAGACAGATGCAAGATGGACAGACGAGAGACAACAAACAGACCTAAAACTTGTTAAGGTTTGTGCATCGATATATTTATAAGAATTAGTTCAGTCAAACTATTTTAAAATTTTGACCAACCTTTTGTTGTCGTTTTTCCCATCTCCATCCAGAACTTTGTTTGCCCATGTCGTCAGTATGCCGTCAATGTAAGCGGAAAAATGAGTTCAGACGAACTAATTTCGAAAATTTGGCCGAACTCTTGAACAGTTCAGCCGAACTTTTATAAAAGTTTGGCCAAATTGTTGAGAAAAGATGTTTTCCGCTCTCTATTCTCACAAAAGTGTAACCTAACTTCACATTTTTACCCTTAGGGTTTATATACATTAGGTTTATAATATTAATCACCTAGGTTTAATATTATTCCCTTGGGTTTATAATCCCTTTGGTTTTTAGTTTTCACAATATCAACCATGGTTAAAAACCATGGTCACATTGTGATGAAGATTGTGTCATGGTCCAATGTCACATTGTAACACCCTCGGTCATCCATGGTAAACCATGGCCAATCAAGAATGTTTATTTTAAGGTTTATAATACTTTCCTTAGGGTTTATATACCTTAGGTTCATAATATTAATCCCTTGGGTTTATAATATCTTATGGATTTACAATATAACCCTTGGGTTTATTATTCCCTTAGATTTATTAATCTAAGGGTTCATATTCATAGGGTATAATATTATTTATAGGGTTAATAATAAAAATCCTCGGGTTTAAGATAGATGTCTTGGATTTATAATCATAATCAACCATGGTCCGACATCAAATTATGACAAATATTTTCTCAATATGAAAATCAACCATGCTACAACGTCGCATTGTGGAAAATATTTTCTGAAGGTGAAAATCAACCATGGCAAGTCATGTACAACCATGTTTATTTTAGGGTTATCAACCATGGTAAACCATAATCAATAACTATGGTCGTATTGTGACAAAGATCGTCTCTTGTTCCAACGTCACGTTGTGACAATCATGTTCATCCATAGTCGACCATGGTCCAATGTTGGATTGTGCGAAATATTGCCTCAGTATGAAAATAAACCAGGTCCAACCATGGTATAAAATTGCATTGTGACAAAGATTGTGTCAATCTGAAAATCAACCATCTTCAAAAATTTTCATTTTAGTGCTTATAATATTCATCTTACAATTTATATAAATTGGGTTTATAATTTTAATCCCTTGGGTTTAATATTATTACCTTGGGTTTATAATATTAAATCCTTTGGTTTAATACAAATCTCTTTGGTTTATAATCATGATAAACCATGCTCCAACGTCACATTGTGACAAATAATTTTTCAATATGAAAATCAACTATGGTACAACGATGCATTGTAACAAATATTTTTTCAATATGAAAATTTAGCATGGTCAACGATGTTTGTTTAAGGCTTTGTAATATTTATCTTAGATTCTAGAGACCATATATTTAAAATATTAATCACTTGGGTTTAATATTATTCCCTTCAGTTTTAGTATTAATCCCTTGTGTTTAATAGTGCTTTGGGTTTATATTATCAATCCCTTGCGTTTATTTATCTAAGGATGCATATTCCTAGGGTATACTATTGTTGATAGGTTTATAATTTTAATCCTAGGGTTTAATATAAATCCCCTGGGTTTATAATGCACTGGGTTTATAATATAAATTACTTGGATTTATTAATCCCTTGATTTTATAATATTAATAATCACTTACATTTATAATATTAATCCCAATTGTTTGTATTATTAATCTCTCAAGTTCGCAAAATTAATCCCTTAGGTATATAATTTTAATCCCTTGTGTTTAATATTATTCCCTCAACTTTATAATATCTTGGGATTTTAGAATTAATTCCTTGGATTTATACGATCAATCCCTTGGGTTTATCAATTGAACTCTTCATATCCCTTGTGTTTACCAATCCATTGGTCCAACGTCGCATTGTGACAACCATGGTCATCATGGTCCAATGTCACATTGTGAGAAATATTATATAAATACGAAAATCAACAATGGTCAATGATGGTCAACCCTGTTTATTATAGGCTTTATGGTCACATTGTGAAAAATATTATCTCCTGGTCCAATGTTGCATTGAGATAACTAGGGCCATCCATGATTAACCATTGTTCAACGCTGCATTGTGAAAAATATTGTGTGATTATGAAAATCAACCATGGCCAACCATTGTCCAACGTCGCATTGTGCTAAATGTTGTCTCAATATGAAAATAATTCATGGTCAACCATTGTCCAACATCACTTTGTGATAAATATTGAGTCAATATGAAAATAATCTGTGTTCAACCATGGTGAATCATGTTTATTTTAAGGTTTATAATATTTATCTTAGGGTTTATATACGTTGGGTTTATAATAGGATTTTCTCAATATGAAAATAAATCACGGTCAACCATTGTCAACCATGGTCCAATGTCGCATTGTTATAAAGATTGTATCAATATGAAAAACAGTTATGATCAACCATGATCCAATATAAAATTATGACAAAAATTGTCTCGAAATGATAAGATTTATAATATTAATTAGTTATTATTAATAAATTATTTATTTCATCTGAAAGACATTTATCTAAATTATTTATTTTTTAATATTATTATCTATTATTATGTAAATTATTACTACTATTATTTAAAGTATTTAAATTATTTATTATTATTTAATTATTTAAAGAATCTTGACAACATGGAATAAAAAAGGCTCCCTAAAATTGCTTCTAACTGTAATCAAAACCCTCACCTTCTCCTCGAGTGCGGGTGGCATAAGGATGCCCAGTCTTGGCTCAACCATTGGGCAATTAAGGTGGAGCTCAACATGGGAAGCAAAGATAATATCAGAAATATAGTTACCTCCAAATTTAAGGACAAGTTGTGGGAGGATCAGAAGCTATAGGGTAAAAGGAAGCTAAGATACTATAAGGAAGTGATCAACCCCACCCTTGGTAATCAGAATTATCTCTCTATGTTTTCTAGTGAGAAGAAAAAAATGAACATCGTTAAGATAAGAACTAATTCCCATGAGCTTCGGAGTGAGACTAGGTAGTGGTCTATTCCCAAGACCCCTTGAAATCATAGAATCTGTCAGATTTATGATTATAAGCAGGTGGAAGATAAAAAGAACTTCCTTTTAGATTTCCCTACTATTACTCACATTCACTCTCAATTCCCTACCATCTGCCACACTTCGAGACTTCTTGACCTACTAAGCCAACCCACCTATAGCGATCTTGGAGAACTTATTTCTCTTCTCTTTGACCATAGAAATAAGATTTTGAAGAATCAAACTTAGATTCTTTCTCCTTTCTTAAAGTCTGATAAACCACATTGATCATAACGGACAGTAACCACCATTATCATCATCATCATTATTACTATTGTTATTATTAATTAAGAATTAATTATTATTAATAATTATTTAATTATTAAAAATATTTATTTATTCCTAAATAAATAATAAATATTTATTATTATTATTATTTAATAATATCTTTATGATTATTTATTTATTGTGTGGTAAATACAAATGAAATCTTTGTCCTATATCAATCATTTGGTTGGTATAATTCTACCAACAACATTGATAAATATGTTTGTGGTAATTATATAAACATAGAAAAGTAAAACTACTCTTAAATTTAAATAGTAAAATTAAATACAACTTAGATAACATTTTTTTTTTAAAATAATTTTAGGTTGTAATCATACATAGCATCACTCTGTATGTAATGAGATTACATGTCATTGAAAAAGTTGGCACGACAATAGTGACATATAGTTTAAATTACAATCTAGTGCATTCAGAGTGAGCAGGTACAACCAATCAGAGCTTGTGTCTTATCAAGTCAAAGTTCACAAGGAGCTCTTTAGATAGATGCCTTCACCTAATCCCTCTAACTTACTCTCATATATTTAGAAATACAAGTGTTGGTATTAAAATAATAATAAAGCATAAAATGTTTAATGGAGCACACCATTCCAATTGTGTATGTACCAAACCAGACGAGAAGACAATATTTTCCAAAACATGAGTTAAGGAGCGGAGTTACAGTAGGAATTCTCCACAACTTGTTTCAATGATGTTTCATATCGCCAACATAACAGTGTGGGTGAGTGATGGATGGTAGACTGTTAGACCAAAGTCATGGAAATAAATGTAGTCCTAACTCTGGTGGGCCTTCTTCGTCCTCCTCTTTCTTGTGGTTTACATCATCCACGTGATCATGTGAGCATTCAACGGCGGGCGTAAAGCCATCCAGAAGACTTCTCATTTCAATACGAAAATCAACTATGGTACCACGCCGCATTGTAATAGATATTTTCTCAATATGAAAACTAAGCATGGCCAATCATGTTTGTTTAAGGCTTTGTAATATTTATCTTAGAGTTTATAGACCATATACTTAAAATATTAATCTCTTGGGTTTAATATTATTCCCTTTAGTTTTTAGTATTAATCCCTTGTGTTTAATAGTGCTTTGGGTTTATATTATCAATCCCTTGGGTTTATTGATCTAAGGATGTGTATTCCTAGGGTATACTATTATTGATAGGGCTTATAATATTAATCCTAGGGTTTAATATAAATCCCTTGACTTTATAATGCATTAGGTTTATAATATAAATTACTTGGATTTATAAATCCCTTGACTTTATAATGCATTAGGTTTATAATATAAATTACTTGGATTTATTAATCCCTTGATTTTATAATATTAATAATCACTTTCATTTATAATATTAATCCCAAGTGTTTATATTATTAATCTCTCGGGTTCTGAAAATGAATCCCTTGGGTTTATTAATCCCTTCATTTTATAATATTAATCCCTTGGGTTTAATATTATTCCCTTAGATTTATAATATCTTGGGATTTTATAATTATTTCCTTGGATTTATACGATCAATCCCTAGGGTTTATCAATCGAACTCTTAATCTCCCTTGGGTTTCCAATCCATTGGTCCAACGTCGTGTTGTGACAACCATTGTCATCCATGGTCAACCATGGTCCAACGTCACATTGTGAGAAATATTCTATCAATACAAAAATCAACGATGGTCAACCATGTTTATTATAGGGTTTATAGTCACATTGTGAAAAATATTATCTCTTGGTCCAATGTCGCATTGAGACAACCAGGGCCATCCATGATTAACCATGGTTCAACGCTGCATTGTGAAAAATATTGTGTGATTATGAAAATCAACCATGGCCAACCATTGTCCAACGTCGCATTGTGCTAAAGGTTGTCTCAATATGAAAACAATTCATGGTCAACGATAGTCCAACGTCACATTCTGATAAATATTGAGTCAATATGAAAATCATTTGTTGTCAACCATGGTCAGTCATGTTTATTTTAGGTTTTATAATATTTATCTTAGGGTTTATATACATTGTGTTTATAATAGGATTTTCTCAATATGAAAATAAATCACGGTCAACCATTGTCAACCAGGGTCCAATGTCGCATTGTGATAAAGATTGTATCAATATGAAAAGCAATTATGATCAACCATGATCCAATATAACATTGTGACAAAAATTGTCTCGAAATTATAGGGTTTATAATATTCATTACTTATTGTTAATAAATTATTTATTTCATTCGAAAGACATTTATCTAAATTATTATTTTTTAATATTATTATCTATTATTATGTAACTTATTATTACTATTATTTAAAGTATTTAAATTATTTGTTATTATTTAATTATTTAAAGAAGCTTGACAACATGGAATCAAAAAGGGTCCCTAAAATTGCTTCCAACTGTTGTCAAAACCCTCACCTTCGCCTCGAGCGTGGGTGGCATAAGGATGCTCGGTCTTGGCTCAACCATTGGGGAATTAGGGTGGAGCTCAACATGGGAAGCAAAGATAATATCAAAAATATTGTTACCTCCAAGTTTAAGGACAAGCTATGGTAGGATCAGGAGCTGGAGGGTAAAAGGAAGCTAAGATAATATAAAGAAGTGATCAACCCCACCCTTGGTAATTAGAATTATCACTCCATTTTGTCTAGCGATAAGAAAAAAATGAACCTCGCTAAGATAAGAACTAATTCCCATGAGCTTCGGAGTGAGACCGGGCAGTGGTCTATTCCCAAGACCCCTTGGAATCATAGAATCTATCAGACTTTTTTATTCTAAGCAGGTGGAAGATAAAAAGCACTTACTTTTAAATTTCCCTACTCTTACTCACATTCGCTCTCAATTCCCTACCATCTACCACACTTCGAGACTTCTTGACCTACTAAGCCAACCCACCTATAACGATCTTGGAGAATTTATTTCCCTTCTCTTTGACCATAGAAACAAGATTTTGAAGAATCAAACTTTGATTCTTTCTCTTTTCTTAATATCTGATAGACTATATTGGTCTTAGTAGATAGTAACCACCATTATCATCATCAACATTACTATTATTATTAATAATTAAGAATTAATTATTATTAATAATTATTTAATTATTAGAAATATTTATTTATTCATAAATAAATAAATAAATATTTATTACTATTATTAATTTATAAATTATTATTATTATTATTTAATATTATTTTCATTATTATTTAATATTATTTTCATTATTATTTATTTATATATAGTGTGGTAAATATGTCCTACATCAATCATTTGGTTGGTATAATTCTGGCAACCACATTATATAAAAATAGAAAAGTAAAACTACTCTTAAAAATAAATAGTAAAATAAAATACAACTTAGATAACATTTTTGTTTTTTTTTAATATTTTCAAGTTGTAATCATTTATAGCATCACTATGTAAGTAATGAGATTACAGGTCACTGGAAAAGTTGGTGCGGCAATAATGACGTATATAGTTTAAATTACAATCGAGTGCATTCAGAGTGAGCAGGTACAACCAATCAGAGCTTGTGGCTTATGAAGTCAAGGTTCACAAGAAGCTCTTTAAACAGATGCCTTCACCGAATCCAATTGTGTATGTACCAAACCAGACGAGAAGACAATATTTTCTAAAAACATGAGTTAAGAGACGGAGTTACAGTAGGAATTCTCCACAACTTGTTTCAATGATGTTTCATATCGCCAACATAACAGAGTGTGTGAGTGATGGATGGTAGACAGTTAGATCAGAGACATGGAAATAACTGTAGCCCTAACTCTGGAGGGCCTTCTTCGTCCTCCTCCTTCTTGTGGTTTACATCATCCACGTGATCATGTGAGCATTCAGCGGCGGGCGTAAAGCCATCCAGGAAATTTCTCGTTTTCAAAAGGCTGTTACCCTTTTGAATCCTTTTTTCTGTAGCTGCAGCACCACCTAAATCTGTTTGTGCAGAAAGGGAATTACTTACATTGAAGTCCTCCCATTGGAAGGAGGGTTTCCAGGGCGATGTACTGCTTTTGTTACAAGCAATCGTGGCAAGAGCATCTGACGAGGCTTCTGGCTTCTGCAGGAGGGGCGGGGCCACCAACATCTGATCTCTGTCCACTGCATAATTAATATCTCCTCCTGCGCTTATACCACTGAAATTCATATTCTTTCTCTTCAACAGTTTCTTGGTTTCTTCGATTCTCTCCAACAAAACCAGAAATTCCTCCACGCTCCCTTCACTGTCCAATGTTGTCCGGGGGCGTTTGCATCTCTCCGTTTCTTCCTCACACTTCATGTCCATACTAGTAAATCCCTTCTTTTAATAATCTTCTTCCAATATTCAAAACAGCACAATGCATTAATCATTCTAAGCAATTCACAAAATACAGTCTATATATAAATAATAAAAGAGACATGGATCTTTCATAATTTAGATCTCACCAGAGTATTGCTGGAACTAATTCGATTTGAAAACCAAATGGAAATTGCAAATGTCCCTCCTCATGTGCTTGTGGTTGTCACAACCCTCGCTTCTATTTATAGAGAAAAGGGTTGAACAAAGAAATAAACAAGTAAACTAACCCAACACTTTTTTCCGGTTATCGTCTGTCAATCGCCGTATCTATTTGTATAAGGAACAGGAAGTCGCAATTTAGAAGGAAAAGAGAGAATAGTGAGGGAAATTGAGTAGTATACATAATTGAATGGTGAAGATTTGTTGAAAAAATAAAAAGTAAAATTAAATAAATGACTTCTTGCATCCTTCAATATCTTTCAGTCGCACCTAATTCCGCGGGTGGGCCCTCAACATCGTAACCTTCCGTCATCTAATTGAGGTCAGCTGCCGATGCATTGATAACGTCATCCCTATGGATGTGATTTTAAATACATATTTAGTGGTTGAGAGATGATTAGAGCCACCCTTAAAATGTTATCTATATATATATTTCAATTGTTTTCTATATAATGTATATGTGGTTTTTTAAACTTGTAACTATTTTATCAACTTGATAGTTGAGATAAGATTATGTTGTTTCTTATGAATATTGAAATATTTTATTTATGGATGAGAGTGAAATATTTTTACTACTTCTTTCTACTATGATCATGGAGAGTAAGATTATTAATATTTATAATATTTTTCATTAAATAAATCAAACAAGTATATTCATTGTTGCACACCTAAATAAGCCTCTAGGCTTAACTATAAATTTAATATTAGTATACTTTGTTATGTTAAAAAAATGTTATATATATATTAGAAAATAATTGGAAATCAATAAATATTGATAGTCTTATTATTCTAAGTGTTTATTTTATAGAACATGGTTTATAGAATTTTGATTTAATTATTAATAATTATTAAAGGGATGATAGGGGTTTAATCTCAAGGGAATTTTTAAAATATTTTTACTTATACTCACAATTAAAGGTTAAAAATATTCTAAAAAATAATTATGCTCTTTCTATCATTTTAATTAAATTAATTAATTAAAAAATGTCATATGAATATAAGTTATGGGTTTTTGGACATGTAATATTAATAATTTATAGTATTGACTATAGTAATGCAATAAAATCTATTTAAACATTAAACATTTCCAAAAATCTAGCTAATGAATCTCCATAATATCTCCATAATTAAGAATGTTGTTACATTATATATATATATATATATATATATATATATATATATATATATATATATATATATATATATATATATATATATATATATATATATATATATATATATATATATATATATATATATATATATATATAATTTTTTTATTATTAATAATTAGCTACCAATGTGTCCATGTATGAGCCATTGGATCAAATGTTAGACGATTGAAATGTTTTAGGCCATTAGATGCACAAGTAAATAGTTTTATATTTGCTTTTATAATGTTAGTTTTCTTTTTCTTTTTAATAAGTTAGATTGATTTTAGGTGTATAATATAAATGTTGTGATTTCATGTTTAACATTTTGGCTATGTCAAATTACACAAAATTAAAAATAAAAGTAAATAAAATAAAAAGATTGACATAATGTAATGAACATTTTAACTAGGTCAAAATACAATTAAAAAAAAAAAATAGCCCATGGTATTGACCCATGGTATTCATGTGGAATATAGTTTATTAAATTATTTGAGAGGACATGATTTATTTTGAGAAATAATGATGAATGTTCATAATTCTCATTTATTAAATAACACTAAATTTACCTTTAATTACTTAATTGTAATAGTTTTTAGCTACATAAGTACTCTTTCCGATTTTTTTGTTAAAGAATATCAAATTTCTTTTATTAAAAAAAAAACTATATACATATTTTTAATTACCTAATTGTAGCTAAAAAAGATTACATGTTTTTTACTTTATAATCATAAAAACATTCATATTATATGATGTCAAACTTACTCAAATTTTATTTTGAAATTTTAAGCAAAGTTTTTCACTACATAATTTTAGCTTTTATAATTTTTTTAGTTTTCAATTTAAACAAAACTTACAAAAGAAAAAACCGACTCAGTCCTTACTGTAGATTATAGTTTTACAAATTTGGCTCAATGTGATTAATAGTAGAGTAAGTTAACATAACCCTAAGGGGTTATTTTACAACTTTTATAGTAACCTTTCCCTTCTTCCATTATATATTGTAGAGTCTTCTGAAGAGAGAGTGTATTCTAGATTATAACCTTATCCACAATCAAAAAAATGGCTAGTGATTTCACAAAGTATTAATTTGTAACATGATCCACAATCAAAGAAAATGGCCAGGGATGTCACAAGTTATCATTCACATAGTGATCTATTGACGTTCTCAGTTGAAATGGATCTTATTAGATGCATGGTGGTCAGAGACACTAAAAATGCAAAACAGATATCTATTATGAAATCCATAGTCTCTACAAACCATCCAAATTTCCCATCTTATACAACAATTTCTAACAATAACTGCTCAATTTAATCTCCAGCTTTTGAAACCCCCACCCATGTTGGGGAGATCAGAGTGTAAAATAAAATGTTCATTGTGACAAAACGGACAATGAGAAATTCAATGAGAAAGTCAAGAGTGTGTTATAATAACTGATTTTTTAATCATTGTGACAAACAAAACATCACATTAACTCACAAAATATATCCAATTCTATAAGGATCAGAGATGATAGAAATGCTTTAAGTCATGATAACTAGGTGACAACCAAAAATAAGTTTTAGCCACAAGAAAAAAGATCACAACAACTCACAGAATATATCCAAGGTTGCAATGAATCCCATACATAGTGATGGACATCATGGGAATTTTAGTGAAAATAAAACACCACCCTAAAAATTCTATACTCTTGATCAATTTAAAATAACCTAAGATGTCTAGATTGGATGTTGAGGTGGGTGGTACAATAATTGAGGATACTTCTTAAAGGGTAAGGGAATTTAGATACTCTATCCTTCCACCAAAGTTATAAAAAGTAAGACTTGTAGATTATAGTTTTACAAAATTGACACTATCTGATTAAGAATAAGTTACAAACATTAGGTATTTTAAAAGTTATTTTAAAAGTAATAAGAGGAAGGTACATGAGGGCCATGGTAATTAATGTGATTTTTTGTATTTTTTTTATTTAAAAGAGTATTTTGTATTTTTATTTTTTTAAATGAATATTGTTAAATGTGTTGTAATATTTTTGTCTAAAATGTAATATATATTTGTATTTTTTAAAATGAATATTGCTAAATGTGTAATTGAGTAAAATGTATTAAATTGATATTCTTATTTTTAGGATATTTATTTAAAAAATTCAAAGTATGGTGAGTTTTGTTTTATTACGCTTTGAGTCTAGATGTGCAGAGAATGAATCTATCTCAAGTCCCAAAAAATATTCTCATGTCCCAAACAAGATTCTTTTTTCTCTTCTTGTTCTAGCTTGCACCTTGACACTCCTCTCCTCCTCCGTGAACAAATTTAAACTATGAGGCACAAGGTAGTTGTTTCATATAGGAACATTTAGATATGATAAGAAAAATGTGATAGTCTACTATAATTTTCACTACAAATGTGATGACAAGTGTGCTCTAAATGTTGAAAATTTCATGGTTAATGTAGAATAAGCTACATGAAAATTGACAGTCTTGTATACAAGATCAAGAAATCTATGCCCAATATCCAACACCATAGAGCAAGACATGTTCACATAGTTGCCTACGCTCTTGAACTAATGAAATCCATTATTGTTTCATATAGGAGCATCTAGTTCTCATAAGAAAATTGTGATACTATCTATTATCCCTTTTTAGTTTTTTAATGATTCAATTAATATTAACATTTGCATGTTGTCATGACGATATTTTTCATTTTTCATCTCAATTAAATTTTATAACTCTAGGAGGTTCTTAGTATTGCCTTTTTTTTTAATAATGGAACTCAATTATATATTTGAAAATATGATCACGTAAGAGAATTTTAGGATTATAATTTTTATTTTTCCAAGTTGACAATGTGAATGTTTATTTACCTAAAGTTGGCTCCCATGTTCAATAAATCCCCAAGGGGTTTGAAGATAATAGGTAATGGAAATTCAACAACATATAAAACAAATAATTTATACATCAAAAAATCAGTTCCATATATTATAGTAGTTCTAGCTTGAGAAATATTTTAATTTGACATTAAATTATTTATTAATAAAGTTGTTTTACTTAGTAGGGAATACAATAATTTTATAATCAAATAATAGGAGAAAGCATATTCACAATATAATTTATTTGAATAAATAGATGCGTGTAAAATAGTTTAATAAGAAACTGGATTTGTAATTATAAAATATAAAACTATAACTTCAAATTGTGAAATTACTTGGTATTTTTTGTTTCTTATGTATATAAAGAAAGAATAAACCAATTTTGGAGTTAAGAAAATAAACCATAACATAAAGAACAATATCTCCTTCAAAAAATGTTTCCATATTAGAAAGATAATCACTTTCTTGTATACCAAGACTATTGTTATTCATATACAGTATAAAATTGTTGACAAACATGAAATTAGCCCTCGATATGTAGATGAAATTGGAGTAAACTCTATTTATGTTAATAAAAATTCTCTTTATTTACATCTATGCTAGATAGATTGTACTTGAATGTATTTAAAATATCTTATTTGAGTTACATGCTCATTTCATACTTGTTTCAGAGTATGATTAATCACCAAAGATTTTCACCCGGAATTTCCTATTTCAATATCTATAACAATTTTTTTATATATGTGAACATATTTTGTTGGTTTATATATATGTTTTCACCCACAATTGTCTATTTCAATATCTATAAGAAAAATTTCTAGTTGATAACTCTTATCATCAATATCTTTGAAACCTCTACGACCTGATTCCATGGAAGCAAAAATTGCCTTTCATTCCTTCACAATGACTCCTTCTCTACAACAACTTATTTCTTCTAGGCTACTCTTTGCTATGCTATTTCCTTAAGGTGTTTCTTTTGCAACATGTAATGCGCTTGCTAGTAATAATTTGAAATAAAATTATAAGTTTCTTTAAATTTTATCATTTTTTAAACAAAATTTATTATAAAATAAGTTTTTTTTTTTAATTATATTTATTGATTTTTCGAACAATTTAATTCAAATCTTAGTGTAAAGAAATATATAATTTATTAAATACTTAGTTAGCATATGACATTTGAATATTAATAATACCATGATATATATATATATATATATATATATATATATATATATATATATATATATATATATATATTAAATTAATGATAAGGGTTGAAATTTAAAAACATATTTTTTTGTGTTTAATATAAAGTTGATGCACTTCTATAAAATCAAATTCATTCGTTTTTAATTGTAAACATATTTTACATTAATAAAATTCAAGTAAATTAATGCAAATTTTCATTTTTCTTAACAAAATTAGAAAAAGAAAAATTGCGCAAAAAAATGAAATTGTATCACCTTTGGAATAAAATGAATTTACACTGGTTTTTTTTTATCATGATATATCTGAAATCAATTCTCTAGAGTCTAAATACTTAAATGGTAAAAACGTCTTAAAATCTGCTTCGTGCACTGTGTTACATTCATAAGCATGACCAGATTGAAATTGAAACCATGATCATTTTCCACTGTCGTCTCATGGAAATACCAATTCCGTCGTCGAGTATAGTGCCTTTGAATACCATTAGGTCCTGTGGTGGGGAATCGGGATTCTGTATGATGGAAGAAAAGCAGCGGCGAACAAAGCGGTAATGTACGTGGGATTAACGACGGAAATATTGGAACCTACTTGGGAAAGTCAGCCGATAGTAGAATTGCATTGCACGTATTATCGCGAATGACATACTTGTTAAAACACACAGGCAAGGATCAAGCTAAGTATCAGTCCTCTTATTGTTGCTTATATTCCTAATTCGTAGGGAATAACAAAAGTGATTGGCATCTGGCGTAAAAAATTAAAATGATGACCTCAAGGTTTCTTTATGTAGGTTATAGAAGGTGATAAAATTATTTTTTGGTATTGAATCTGTAATAAAGGCTTTTCTTCATACTATATTTTATTACTCATTATCTTTATACATTTTATGAAATGCTTCATAATATGTTTTAGTACTCATGGTCATTATACATTTTTCTATACTAAAAATAAAAACATTATCATTTTTATATATTTTTCTATATTAAAAAAAAACATTATCATTCTTTTATTAGTTAAAAGAAGGAATACTATCATTTTCCTAATATAACATCTCTATCATTGACTTTATTTTTATGTTCTTATTATTATATAGATGAATTTTTTATTTATTTAAAACATGAGTTTAATTTAATTTGAGTGCACTTGTATATTCGGACAAAGGTCTACGGGTATAAATTATGGCCAAAAGTAACTCATTTTCTAACTTGGGATAGATTACTTTCTAAAGGTTTTGAAGGGTCATCACTGTGTTTTCTATGCCAAAAAATATCAAAAAGCAAGTGAGCACTTATTCAATCTCGCTATGAAATAACTTAATGACTCTCCATTGGCAAACAAACATAAAACAATCCAACATCACCAATACTTTTTCTTCTTGGAGATCTTATCCTTTTTCCAACTCCATTCTCAATAGGGAATGGATCCTTCTTCTAGGTTTCAAATTTTGGATCTTTTGGTAGAAGGGTAACCTTTGGATCTTCCATAGCTCCAACAATGTCATGTCAATTTGACTAGTGGGGGGAATGATACATTTACCCATTGGGCCATGTTAATTTGGTTGGGGTAGATGGCATAGGGGAAAATATTCTCCCATCAGGTCATGCTCATTTAACTAGGGAAGAATGATACATTCACCCATGGGGTTGTGCTGATTTGGCTAGGGGTGAATGGCCCATGATGCTCACTTTTTGCTCCGGGATGGAGTGATCTATATTTTATAGAGCAAGTTTGAATTGCTTAGTGATTGGGGATTTTCACCCAACATTGGGGTAAAAAATTGTAGTCTAATGTTGATTTGTGATGTAGGATCCATTATTCAAGGGGTTTCTTGTGATAACAAACCATCTTGATGGGTCTCTACTCAACCTTAGAGCTCTATATAAATAAACAACATGTGAGAGGAAGAAATCAACATAGCAAGCTCACTGAATCTTTACTAGTGGAGGAGAAATTCATATAAGGAGAAAATTTGTTGCTCAAGATCATCTATTCTATCTCTCTCTTCTTTTCGTCTTACATGTGAGACAAAATGGTTGATTGACTAATGTATTAACTAAAGTTAACTAAACTATATTTCACCATTTTTTACTGAGAAGTTAACCATTTTTTTTTACTATGCTTTTGGAGGCCACATGTGAAGGTTTGATTGTAGCTTTGACCCTGGACCACAAAAGCATATATGATTATAGTTGGATTAGGCACAAGGGCGCATGGGCGGGTTGACCACATATTGTAGGGTCGAGTTTGACCAGGATAAGTTGACTATAAATTTTTATTGTTTGACTAGTGTTGACTTCCCATTTTCTTAGTGTTTTTACGAATGTTGACTTGATTCTATTTGACTAGGTTGGACTAGTATTTTGACTTGTATACTCGCATAGATATATAAAAAAATATCTCATTTGTAAACCTTGCTAAAAGAAAATTTCTCCTCAAGAAAATATTGTTGGCTTTTTTTCGAAGGTTGGGTTTCTAAGGTGAAAATGTTTTGTGTCTATTTTGCATTGTTGTATTTTTTATGATCTTTAATGTTTCTGCTGCAAATAGTTGTTAGGATTTAATGAGTATAATTATTCAACGATAACAGTGGCATAAAAATTGTTCTTTGAAAATCATTAGGAAGTAATCATCATGCATAAAATTGTATTATACTACACTTTTCATAGAATTTCAAAAGAAATGTTCTAGTTATTCATAAATTATTCCTCTTAAAGGGGCATGATTCATTTAAGGGAAAACCAAAATTACATATCCATGAGTGGGAAATCTATGCACACTAGGTAAGAAAATTGCATTATGTATCAACAAAGGAATCATGTATACATGATTTAAGGACCACATGTCTATTTTTCATGTCCATGGATCACAATTCAATATTTCATTTAATGTAAAGGATTACATTGGTATAGGGGGAAGCCCTTAGTAATGTTGTGTGTACATGCATGCATGTTGTGCCATCCATAAGGCTTTCCAAACTCAAAAGCCCAATTTCAAATAATCACTTCATAGGGAATCCTACCCCCAAAAATACCAGTGCTCCAAAATTGTATGATAAATACTAAAATACTCAAAAGGGAGACCATTAACTTGTTATACACCTTGGTGATGAATTTTCTCAAAGTTCGATGTGATTTTCTCAAATCTCGGTGTGCCTTCACCAATGAATATTCCAGAGACACAATCATGTAGGACTATAGAAAAGTTAGATGATAATTTTGAGCCTCACCCTATGATACGTTGGCATTGTTCAAATAGGTCACCTAAAGTTATCAATGTAGAAAAGATAATACAAACATACTAACTCGAACAAAAGATAACAAACTTCATGCTATCAAATCAAACCATAAAATAATCCATAAAATCCTAATCCAGGTGGATTAAATAGGTACAAGTACAAGTGGCTCAGCACAAAGGGCTCAAAAATCAAAGTGTTCGAAAATCTCTCAAACCAAGTTCAAGTTGTAGATCCCGTCATTCTGAATCCAACGGCGCAGGCGACACTCAATTCCGAGTCCGTATGAAGGAGTTAGGAGCGGTCAAAGTTCTGGGTTGACTTGGTGACTAGGCAGCCTTAAAGAGGATGCAAATTGGACCAAACCTGACCACCGGATTCCGACATACTCAAGCCAGGTTCTGGGCGAAATTGTTGCCTAGTTAATTTTCCTCCTACTGTCAAAAAATGAGATTTTTTAAAATATTCGATTTGTTTATGTAACAAAAATTTATTGTAAAAAAAGGCCAGCAGGCCACGACCCCTGCCAACCTCCCCGCACCATATCATAATCTACATTATATTTATACTGGAGCCGGTGGGAGTCGAACCCACCACCGGCGGGTCCGCCAGTCCGCCCACACAGTGGCTCCATATTCCACAGGGAGTTGTCTTTAGTGCGACTTTTTGAAGTTTCAGGTGCCGGAATCCGGTGAAACATTTTGAGGTAAAATCTTGGTTTTTGTTATTCAAACTGATTTTTTGACTCTATATATGGATTTAGCACCCTCAAAAACTTCTAGGGCACTTCGATTGTGCAAATTTAGTAATCAAATTTCTTTTTTCAATCAATTCCTGCAATTTAGAAAAATTACACCATAAAAAGTCACCATAAAAGCCTTCAAAAAGTCGCACTAAAGACTACTCGATTCCATAGCACCATGAAACCAGACTCCATGGCATATATTATAATATATATATTTATTGTAACAATTTCGAAGCTGATGGGAGTTGAACCCACGACCAGCCCCGCCCACGTGGCAGCTCCTCACCACAACGAAACCCCATGACATTTCCACGGAACCCAACATAGATAGCACCGTGGAGTATATGTTATATATTACCATGCGGTTCGTTGGGCGGGCCGCCCAATGCGGGTCCGACCCACTCCATAACAAAAATAAAATAAAATGCACCTTATAAAAAAAAAACATATCGTGTTATGTTGGGAGGGGCGGGATTTGATCCCCTGGCCCCTCGAAAACAATATGCCAGTTTTACCAACGCGCCAACGAAGTTTTCTTTGTAAAGTCCGCCCGCGATTTTAATATAAACTTATATTTTTAGCAGTGCGCCAAGGCCATGGAGGAGCGGACAGTGCGCATGCAGTTCGAAGTTTAATATTTTTTATTTACAGGTGCAATGGAACCGTGAGCCAGGAAAGAGGTAGGTGGAACCTTGATTGAGGCCAACTTTCAGGAGGGTGAAATTTTGACTTTGTCGAAATGGGACAAATTTTATGTCATTTCTGCACTACTCGACGCCACAAGTCTAATGGCGTGCTCAGTTTTTGCATCTGATTTTTCTATTTTTCAGCCACTTTTGGAAGTGGGTTATGGAGGTGTCAGATTTCCACATGTGAGCAGTCCTTTTCACCTTTTTCGACGCCACAAGATTGATGGTGTTTTCATATTCAGCCGTAGAGCTGCTCAGCCTTCAGAAAATGGCAACATGAGGTATATGATGTGGATTCCATATACTTCTTTATTTATTTCTCTTTGAGATGCATTATGTCTTGCAGATCTCGGTTGATACATGAGTCATGGGATCTTGCCTTGTGTTGTTATTGATGTACTTTCAGCTATGGATTTGTGTCATGTATGAGTCCCTTTTTATGCCAGATGGGCAAGATGCTCAATTTCATATGTGTATTGGTGAGATCCCTTGTTTGCCAGGATTGGCGGGATACTCTTATTTACCACATGTCAGCTATGGCCATACTGATAGGAGTCTTTCTTTATGTATGAGAGTTCCACTGTGGAAAATATCTTAAGGAAGTCAAGCCACTCCTACGTGAGGGCAATTTTTCCTTGTATGTCATAGGGAAACACATCCATGTACATCTTCTTCTTACAACACATAATGCAACGGCCTACACCATCTTGACACCGAGGCTTGGAGATGTAGTCCCTCCTAGATGAACTCCGTCACCAAATGATGTGTTCTTATGATTGCTAATCTTGTTCATTTATGTTCCTCTTATTTACAGCTACAATTTTTCATTTCATTTCTTTAACGTCTTAATTAAATGCAATTCTATTTATCAGCCGAAGTAAAAGGTCTTGGTTAAAGGTATCAAGATTTTACCCTAGATCAACTCCATATTTATGTTTTTTTATTTCTACTGGTATGCTAATATCAAGAGCACCTCCTTCCCTCCTCAAAGTTAATTTCTTCTATTTCAAAAATACATCATGATATTTCTTGAATAAATATATTTATAATTGCAATAAGATCAATTTCAAACTCCTTTTTCTATATATTGATTTTCCATCAAAGTAATCAATGTTAAAAAAGTAAGAAAAACATACTAACTACAACCAAAAAATCGCAAAATCCATGTTATAAATTCATACCATAACCTAGTCCATAAAATCCACATATAGGTTTCCTTTATTGATACGATTGTGCTCATACCAAGAGCACCTCCTTCCCTCGTCAAGGTTAATTTCCTCTATTTCAAAAATACATCAAAGTACTTTTTAAATAAATAAATTTATAAATATAATAAGATCAATTTCAAACTCATTTTTCCATATATTGATTACCCATTTTCTCATTTACATGTTCTTCTCCTTTTATATTTTTATTTTATCTTTATTTTTATTTTTGCAAACTCTATACATGTCTTCCTTTCTTGCTCTCACCACCATTTTCCTTAGCGAATCGTCAACATACATGGATCCAAATAATATGTCTTTCTCCCAATTTTCCATACACATCCCTTCCTTCTCCATTCTTCAATTTTCATCATAAACAAGTTAAGTGGGGATCTAAAATAACTTGAAAACATAAATTTTACTTTAATAATCTATTTCAACCTATTTCCCTTTACCTTTTTCTCAGCATTTCTCAATTCCCTCACTATTCCTTATTTTATTACCTTTTCTCTTCTTTATTCTTACTTCCCCTTTCATGTTCCTTTAAGTCTCAACTTTCTTACCTCCTAATCTCAACGATCTAATCTCCTAGATATATTTATATTAAAAATATCAATTTTCAATGAGAAGTATTTAGGAGTTAATCCGGGTTATTGTAGAGTGGTTACACAATAATGTTAGATCCAACGTCCAAACCCTTTATCTTTCTTCTCAATATATTTTCTTATTTTCTTTTGATTAGATTAAATAGAGAAAACTAGTTTATCTAGGTAATCTTCTATGGGTTAACATAATTTATAATGTGTATAAATAATCTTCTCAACTCTCTTATATCTTAATATTTGATACATTAAAAGGTAATATATATTTCTCGAACATTCCAAGGTCTAACATTTCGAAGTTTGGTACATTATAAGGCTTTGCGCTAATCCTTTGGACTATCACTCTTATTTTCTGACACATCACTATTGTATAACTAAAATATAACGTAATTACCTTGCAGTTTCCCTATTATCTTATCAATATCTAACAACATTCAACTAAATCTAATACATTCTTAATACCTCAACGACTTTGAATAAATGAATAAATGTTCATTTACGTATAACTACAATGTAAAACAAGAGTGGCTGCAGAGGCAGCAAGTCCCTGCCAAGATTTTTATTATTGCTCCTGCAATTAGCTCACACACCCTGGGCAGCTATCCCTATTTTTGTTCATTGAATCAGTCGACGATGGTTTGTTTTGAGCATCTATCCCTATTTTGTTCATTGAATCAGTCGACGATGGTTTGTTTCAATCTAGCAGTTGAAGAAACCTGTTACCACAATATTGTTTCAAACAAACAATCATTGCTGCAGGGCATTGAAAATAAGACTTTCATATTGTTGGAAACATCATGAGAAAGGCTTTACTAAAAAACACATGACAAATGAATATGCCTTTAAATGGAATAATATCATAAACGGCAAGCCCCCACAAGGGGCTCTATATCGAATTTTACTTGGTCTGTCATTGTAAAAATATTGGGATATTGAATTTTACATGGTTTGATTGTACCTGTGCAAGCCAAATCTACTATGGTTGAAGGTTTTTTTGTTTTCCTTTTGTTTTTACCATTACCAAGTAATAGGATATTGAAGTTTACAAGGTTTGAATTATTGTGTTGGATTACTCTTAGCGTTAGAATTGTAATATTCTTTTTGTCCCCATTTTATGGATGCATCTGTTGTTTGAAATTGCTACAATTTTATGAATATGCTCTTCCACCCAATTTATCTATACAAAACAGTAAAGCCTAGAACTTCTTTGAGTTGTATTATTGATGACATGATTATCTGGTACATGTCAAAACAAATTCTGATTCTTTTGCGAGGTTGTCCATAATCCATCCCGGCCAGCCATTGATGCATACCTATAGGTAGTAACATGACTTAAAGTTATCCATAGACATTATTTGTTAGGCATTTGATTATGACGTGGCAAATGTTTTATTAAATACCCACTTTCACTGACCTTACAACTAACCTTTTCAACGTTTTAAATTCTCCCTCGAACAAAATGAAATGTAAAAATCGAACAAAACACAATGTAAAAATTTTCTTAGAACCACTTGCCTTTTCACTATCCTGTAAAACGTATTGATAATGAGAGTCATCCTCCTACCGGAAATTTACTCCTGCACTGGTTAAAATTGTCAAAAATTATAAAGATAGATAGAATTGCGGCCCCTTTTAGATATCGATTGCATCTAACTCAGGCTGAATGATTATGCATTATTTTTCATTAATGCAAGCATCTGAATTTGAATTTGTGTAACTTGAAATCTTTTCCTTGTAATGAATTATTTTTCATTAATGCAAGCATCTGAATTTGAGGGACAATGAACTTCAAAATAAAAAGAAAATATAGCATTGCAGGGACAATGAACTTTAGAATAGTCCTGGGAATTCACATTGAGGAACTTGTAAGCCATGCTGACATTGTAACAATAACAAAAGTGATTTGTCGAACCAAATATATATACTACTAACTCTTTCCATGTGGACCCCACCTGAAGGCCACGCGCCTTATTCCCCAAAATAGCCATGCAATACATGGAGGGTGCCAGGTGATTAATTGAATCTATGTTCAGGTTCATTTTCGAGAGAAAACTCTCTTTGTCGTTGAAGCAGTGGAAGCACGAACATGATCGGAGGTAAAGGTACCTATTTCATATCCTGTTCCAAATATGTAGTAGTAGATCCAGTAATTGGAGCAGCAAGAAAGGCGTAAGTAGCATAGGTAATTAGCGCAGTAGACCCAGCAGCCGTAGCGAAGGACCAGCCTGCTCGCAAGCCAACTATTACTGGTTAACTCCATAAACGAGATGTAAACTTCATGACACAGATTTCCCAGCATTTAGAGCAACATCAGGTTAATCTCAACATTACCTTTGACAAGAGATTATAGGAATGACCAACATAACAACGGTTAGTCTTGCACCAAAAACCACTAAAAGGATCAGTTTCGCTTAAATTTACAGGAACCATAACTAAAAGACAAGCTCTGGATTAAATTTATAGTAATGAGGTCTCGTCCTCATGAGGAACATCCAGCATAATTGGTTGCAGGTGGTCTGGTAGTTGTGAGGAACATAAGTTTTAACTCGGACAATTTTCAGAATTTTTGAGGCATAAGCGGCGTGCGGATTTTGGGGCAATTTGATAGTATTACTTCATCCGTTTTTCAATTGAAGGTACAACTATTGCTTCTTGTCCTCTATTGCATTTAACTGTATAAATAGATATAAATATATTTCTGATAAATAAATTTATAAATAGATATAAATAGATATGGACGATGCGACAACAAGCGTATGGTTCGTGGAATTGATCAACTTCGGCTTCCACTCCAGCCTTTGAAAAGAGTACCTACCTGATTCGCATGTAGTAATTTGGGATGCTCCCTCTATTTCTCTCCAAAAACCCTTTCCTGTGCACCTGTTCTTCCATTATTTTCCAATTCTTTTGCAGTGTTGGAGTCGCATTAGTCATTAGCTAGCTCAGAACCTTTACCTTGGCAGGGATTTAGGGAGAAGGAACCAAGACATTTCAGAACGTTTACCAAAAAAACCCCTGATGCTTGACAAAAAAAAATTTAGTAGTTCCTATAATCTACTTACAAACAACTGAATAAAGAAATTGTTGTGTCATGAGAAGCAGATTTACATGACACCAAACTCCAAAAAGAAAAAATATTTACATTCAGAAAAATTATTTACATTCACAGTATCACATGGTGATAGCATAGATTATTCCTGGAGATGGCGTATATTATTCCTGGTATGTACCCAATCAGAGTCAGTAGAAGGCATATGCAGAATTCGGCCTGTCACAATCCAGCAACAAACCATCAGCTGTGATTTGAATGATCAATATAACCTTCACACAGAAATTTTTTTTTTAAAAGAAATTGAATGTGCCCACATGGCAGCCAAATTTGAGAAAGACTCCCAAAGGAGGAATATTGATGGCCAGCAAGATATCTACGCAGTTTGCAGTGCCCTCCACATGACGATGATATAAACCTCTGCTGTCAAAACTTCTGTCCGCGTTCTCCACTTCAGTATTCCGAAATTAGTGTTCCATCAATGAATACATAGTGGGTAAGCAAAAAGCACAGGTGACCTGGTAACGTTTAGAAATAAATGTCTTGAACTTGTGTACATCTAGAATGTACAGATCCACTGAACAGTGCATAACAGTCGTCGTAAACGTAGGCGTTGTAAAAATCACAACACTGAGAAGGAACCAAGAGGATAAGGAGTCGTTCGATGAAGCCAAACGCCGAGGCGGGCATAGCGGTAACCAACCATGTTTTTATGGGGCCGAGCTACCCATGAATGTAAGACTTGCTTTCTATTAACTGTAATCGACCCAAAGGTCCAGTAAGACCAGCTTTCTAGTCATTGTAATTGACTCAAGGGTCCAGGCTTGTGTGACTGAAGAATGCCTAAAGAGTTACTTGATGATGAGTGCGAAAGCAATAACCAGATTATCTTTGTTCGGTTCCATAACGAGATCGATACCCAGCATTGTAGCTAACGGTGACCACAAGTCACCACACGGTGACCTGACCTGAACACTTGCATGTCGGTGACCACACGTCCATTTGCATGGCCCTGTACGTGGAACCAAAAGACAGAATGAAGAAAATCCGATAATATTAGCGATAGACTATGTATTTCAAATTAACATTTAATGTTTATTAAGTAATGCTAGCATTACTTAAGTTTACAAAGAATTTAAAAACTAGTTATGCGTTATTTATCTTATACCAATATTTTTAAAGCCAATGAATTTGTTTGGCCTCGGGAAGAGGCCAAATAAGATGTCCATTTTTGTGATTGGCTCACTAACACAGTTGTCATGATGTAATTGATTTCAATGAATAAATTTCAATTAATTACCTTTTAATATATAAAAACTTTGGATAAAAGTATAATAGCTTTCTCGGTTCTGGTGTCTAACTAATACAGGGACTAAAAACGATTACAATAGTCCCTGCAGCCCCGAAGGGGGCAGGGACTAATAAGTACACTAGATATATCTCTTACCTTTTACAATATATGTACATAACAACACTTAATTAGATATAATAAATACTCATATTGAAAGAACTTTTCAAATATATTAAAATTAAAATTACATGTTTTAAAATGACTTGGGAACTTGTGAAACATTATAAGATGGTAAATTAAATAAATATTTTACATTTTTATTTTTATCACACCCATTCTCATTGCCTCCGTAAGAAATAGACCATTAGCTATTCGTAATGGAGACATGTAAAATGGGAATTATTATATAATAATATAATTTTAATTATTTTTTATTGATAAATATGTTAATATTATTAATAATAATTAGGTTTATTTTGAGTGGTTAGAAGGAATGATTATTATTTTCTTTAACCACGTTTAATTTCTGCAAGTTACATGTTGAATTCATGACTTTGAGTCTTCTTTGTTATCTGATCTTGAACATTATGGAATATATTAGGGGATGAAATAATTTGTCACATTGAAAAAAAAAATATATTAATCATGCTCATGTTAGAGTGGGTAATATCGTGCCCCAAAGAGCTACTCTCTAGCCAACATTAAATTGTGTTATATTACATTACATTATTTATTTTATAATAAAAGTATATAATAATTTAATGTAAAGTTATTAAAAATACACATTATATATATATATATATATATATATATATATATATATATATATATATATTCCACGATCTCTCGAGATCAGTGATCAATCACTGCTACATCCATGGAATAAGGTCACTTCTTACTAGGTCAACCATGAAACATGACCTCAAGAATTGAACCGATTACTTTTCAATCAAAGGTGATTTTAACAACAAAGACTCGACCAATTGAGCTAACCCTTGGGGTTTCAAAATGAATAATATAATATTTTTATGTAAAATAAAATGTATATTATTATTTTTATGTAACATTTTATTCATTAATCCATATTTTTTTAAGGAGATATTTTCTCATAAAATCAATTAAAAAATAAAATATGATTCCGGAGCATCATGGTTCGGGATATTTGTACATTTAGTAAAATCTAGGGGGTCTTGTGGTTTTCAAAAGAATGGGTTTCCTAACTATTTAATTAATGTAATTTTCAATATTTTGAGTGATTTATGTCTGACATTTATAATAGGATTTACTTAAATATTGAGAGGCATATTTGTAAATGTTCTTGAATGTAGGAGAACATGAGTGATTGATGAGTGATTAGTGTGGACTGAGATATTATGAAATATTGTAAATCTTATATTAGAAAGTAGTTCATGGTTTATGGAGAATCATTAGGATTTAGTTAAATGTTGAAATCCTCAAGGGATAAAGAAGAGATTTTAGGAATTAGTTGAGGACTTAGAGGATTATTATGATTTTGTTGAGTAACCTTGGATCTAAATCAAAATTGGTTACAAAACCTTTTCTGTATAATTGTAAGGCCTCAAGGGACAAGTAGAGGAAAAAGAGAGATATATTCTTAGAGAGAAATCTTAATTGTAAGCCTACAGGCACATATAGAGAGGTAGGGAAAAGGGCGATGTAAAGGCAGATTAGGCCAAAGCTAGATTGTAAAATAGGTTTTTATTTGTATCTGTACATTTATTTAATTAATGAGGAAATTGAATTCATTGTGACTATGTGTCATTCCTTTTACGTTATGAATTATCCGTAACTGTGAATTTATGGTTTCTGTGTGATAAACCATGATGAATGAGTTCAAATTGAATGTATAAGTCTTTCTAAATGATAAAGGACTTAATGGCTGGGTAGAATGTGTGCGATTCCAATTTGGAGTTAATAGATGTGTGTATAGGTCGAGTAATAGAAAGAGTGCTTTGTATTAAAGCCCGAGATGGTGTAATGGTTATATGAATGACCAGAAGAATAAGCTCAGGAGGGATCAACACTTTAAAGACTGAAGAAATATCACGAGGAGTAGCGTGGAGGAACCGGTGTGGCAGAGCGGTGAAAATATAAACAAATAGAAATCGACTAAGGAAGAGAAAACTTAGAAGAATTCTAAGGGAGGAATCGATGATGAATATCTGATCGCATAATCAAAGATTTAATATTTGACGGTAGATATCAGTGTGGTCAGAGGAGGCGAAGAAAATACGCGTGAAGGTGAGCGGACGGTTGTAATTATATCGCAGATCCGAAGGTGAGAGATGAACATACGTGATGAATTCGCAAGTTAAGAAATATATGATGCGATGAGATGAAGGCGAACATGAGGACAGTTGGATCATGTGGCAAAGAAACGGCGGAGACCGGATCACAAAATCGCACATCGACAACTTTAAGGTTTAACTTTAAGACATCACAAGGTATGTTATTTTGGTTGCGATGCGATGGGAGGAACCATGTGTCGGCAGTGCGCATTAGTGCTCATCACTGATTTTATGGTTTAGCGTTATCGGTACCAAGTTAAAGTTGTGGGTAAGTGAAGTGTGATGTATTCTGATTTGTCTGAATATAGTGGGGCCATGGAACCCTGTTCTACATGTATGCAGGTAATGGTTTGGGTTTATATATGGTCTGGTTTAAAGTAGTGTTGTTTGATGGCTAATGTATGTATGTTAAATAAACTCCATATTATAATCCGGTGTGTGAGTATAAAGGGAGTTTATGTGGGCCATAACCCACAGGTCACGTTATATGTTTAAATGAAGAGTCGTTCTACCTCTAGGGAATAATTTTGGGGTTAATTTCGCTAACCTTGCATGTTTGGTTAATTGTGACCTTATGGTTGCATTAAAATATATAAATCTTATTTCGATGAAAATATTAGATAAATATGTAAAAAAATGTGTATTTTAACAGTATATAGAAACTTTGTATTAAAAAATTTCATGTCATGGGCACAACATTACATTGTAAATACAAAATTTGGGCTTATACTCCCATTCTCCATGCACTATTTATGTTGATAGGAGAAATTAAAAATGTGAAGTTGGGTTACACTTTTTGCCCTTTTTTGAGAAAAAAATATCATTTTATTTTATGTTCTTCAACTTTTTGCAATCTAAAACAATTTTTCTATTTAGAATTTCATTTTCCCATAAAAATAGAACTTGTCAGAAATTTTATTAGCTTTCTATTATTTATTTTTTGGAAATTTTTTATTCACATTTGATATGTCGACTAAACATTTCTTTGAGTGTGTGTTCTTTACCAATCAAATAATTCATAAAAATTCATTTTCAAACGCGTTGGTGTATTCCTTGAAAACTTTGTGTTTTTGAGAAAAAAAAAGTGTTACAACAATTTAGACAAAGTCTACTTTGGTTTTGTTATATTTATGAAACCAACTGATGCATATCATCTTTACTAGATTTTTTTAAACTGATCCAATATGAAAAAACTGCATATTTTGAATATGTTTCAGCTCGTGTGAAATTTCTCAACATATTATTTACAAACTAAAAATCTAAAAGTTACCCATTACATACGACAGACCAATGTAATGCACGATAATTTTTTCAATTTTTTTTACAATGTATTTTGGAAGATACATAATTTGGATTTCATTGAATCATAATGACCTTCAGAAATTGTTTGCACCCATTTTATGACAAAATAAATTAAAATTAGTAACTATTTGTGGAATTCCATAAAAGTTATATTTCCTGAAATTAGATTGAATTGTACGAATGCTTGTCGTGGTTCCCACAGTTAATTAATAAATTTTGATGCATTCTAATTGTTCCAAAGTTGAAGAAATGTGTTCAGAGTTGAGTTGCTACATACTTGCAGACGTGTTAGTTTTGTCGATTTATTTTTTTCTACATTGATCTGTTAATTCTAACGACACAAAAGTTTGGTTGAATTTTTGCTCAAAATTACATTGGCTGGAAAATTCAATGAAACCCCTCCAAAAAAACCATTTCACAACGATATAAATCGTTGAAAATGGAATCATTATTTTCACATAATTTTGCACATTTCTTCATTTGGGCTGATTTTGCAAAGGACTTTTTTTGGACTTCATTTTCAAATGACTCTTTTTGGGCTTAATATTCAAATGACATTTTTTGGAGGTATTTTTTAAGGTGACATTTTTTTTAGGTTTTTTGGGCTTAATTTTCAAAGGAAATTTTTTGGAGGTATTTTGTTTAAGTGACATTTTTTTAGAGGGTTTTTGGGCTTAATTTTCAAAGGACATTTTTGTGGCATTATTTTTTAAAGTGACGTTTTTTAAGAGGTTGGGCTTAATTTTCAATGGAAATTTTTTGGAGGTATTTTTAAAGTGACATTTTTTTAGAGTAAGTGTTTTGGGTTGATGTAAATCTTTTATAATGATTTTTTAAAGTGAGTTTTTTTTTAATTTTATAAATGAATTTTTTTTGCAGAACTTGGAAGGAAATATTCTGAGCTTCGTTTCATTTTTAAAAGAATTTTTTTTGGTGAAATTTTTAAACTAAGTGTTTTGGGTTTAAGTATGTATTTTGTGAAAAAATTTTAAAATGAGTTTTTTTTTTTTTTTTTTTAAATTAAATCTTTTGTGATGATTTTTTTTAATTTAGTTTTTTTCTAAATTTTGATGTAGTGAGTTCTTTTACAAGATTTGGAAGGAAATATTTTGAGCTTCATACTCAATTATCATGGGAAATAGAAGGAATTGCAAGAGAAAATATCCTCGAACAAGAGACCTTGAGGAACGTAGAGAACATGGGAGAGAATATCACAAAAAAAAGAGAGAAGAACGCTCAAATATTGAAAGGGAAAATAAACCTGAACTAGAAGTTGAAGCAGGTATGTAAATGCAAATATTATAAATTTGATATTTAAAATTTGACTATTGTATTGTGAAACTTAATTTTTATTTGATGAAATAATTTGAAAAATATTTTTCAATGTAAACAGAGAGATATATTCCTTGGAACATTGATGATGAGATAGAAAATTTTCAAAGAGAGTGAAAGATATATTGAGCCAATGATTGAAGATGTTGAAAATGTTGAAAAAAATTGAATATGTAAACTCATTATGTACATTTAATTCTAATATGTACAGATGAAGTCAACATCGATGATCAGATGTTAGAAAATGTTGACAGTCACACATATGGAGATAAAAAAAGCTGAGCATGTTATACGATATCGTTTTAAGCACATTATTGATTCATTCATCAAAGATGAAACAGTGGCAGTCCAAGCCCAAATGTTGAGAAGTCTCTTAACATCAAATAAATTAAAAGAAGCTATGACTTTATTGGGCATTCGAAAATCAAGAAAAGATAAAAAAAAAAAAATGAAGGAAACTGTGATACAAATTAATATAAATAGTGCTTGAAAGTGAATTGGAAGATCTAGAAAGAAATTTCTTCAGATGCACATAGAGAAATACAAATAGTAGTGGTCTCATCAAGTACTAAAGAGAATCGCTTGGTAAAATTTATGGCACAAGCATTAGGAACCTCACAAAAAACTTTGCACACACATTGGAAAGTTCGATTGCAAATAGATGTAAATGATGAACTGGCTTGTTGGACAACTATTTGTAGGCAACCATATAAAGATAGACTTGGAGAAGATGTTAAAAAAATAATATATGAATATTGGATGAAAAATTCAAATGTTTCACCAAAAGCAAGGGATGTGATACGAATAAGAATAACACGAAATCAATATGAAGAACATGCAAAACATTTCTTGGACACAACTCAGATAGAGTTTTTGAACAATTTCAAAGAAGAGAGACGTGAAATTAATGTCTCAATCAATCATTTTGTGCAACAAAAACCATGGTATGTTAAAACTATCACTGTACACGACACTTGTTGTTGTCGTTATCATGTATAATTTCAGTTATATTATGACACATTCCTTAATTTTGGTAAATTTTTTTGGAAAGATTCACCTCCTCCTTCCACTACCCATGATTTCATATCTAAAATTATATGTGGAAGAGAAAGCTCTGAATTATTTTACCAAAAGAAATGTGTTGGTGGTAAAAAATATGATGATTGTGGAAATTTGACTAAATTTCAAAACAAATATCATACTGATATAAATAATAAAGGGTGAAATCCTGAAGTTGGGAAACACTTTTTGGAGGATAGGCAAAATTGGGGTGAAATTTTTAATTTCTTGTTCGAGGAAAATAGTTAACTCAATTTCTCGATTGAGAGTTTTTAGTACTCTCATCTGAGAGATTTTTAATGTTTCGCTTGAGAGTTTTATTGGGCTTGACCGCTGTTAAAATACTCTCAGACGAGAGTTAAGTATTTTGTCATCCGAGAGTTTTATTGACATAAAATCTCGAGTAAACTATCAGACAAGAGTTGTAAAACTCTCGGCCTAGAGTTTTTTTAACTCTCATCTGAGAGTTTTATTCTTATAAATAAACCCCAAAATCCTGTCTCCCTCGATATTCTGCAAACCTGTACACTAGAGCACTATAGTTTTCAAGCCACCGTGAGCACCAACAACAAATTGGATAATTTTAGCTAGGTAAGTCTCGAAAATGACTTTTTTTTTTAAGGTAAATTTTATTTTGTGAGCTACGTTCTCAATCATAGAATACAAAAAACGAACGCAACCAGATCTACAGGTGTTCTTTGTTATGTATTACATCATTCATTGAAAGAAACATTTAAATATATGATAATTTTGAGTTTATCCCTGAAGGTATTGTGTCATTTAATAAATTGTTCAAAATTATGAAACCTATAGACAAATTTACAAGGCCTTCCACCTCTGGAGGTATGTGCCCACAATGCTTGTTATATCACTCATTTAAATATTCATCTCACACCTTACATTACAGTCACTCATTTAAATATTCAATTCACATATTTCCTTACAGTTAGGTTCCAAGACAGAGTAACTCACTCATTTAAATATTTGGTTGGAATTAATGAGAAAGGGAAAAAACTAAAATCATGATGGTTATTCACGGGGTTCATTTCATTTATGCAATTCATAGTCATGTGCACATGCACACTGATGTAAGGATGCAATGGCCCCAACCAAGTGTAGCAGGAATGCAGATGTGTCCCTTAGGAATGGACAAGCATGGGAGAACACAGAGTGAGAAGACTCTTGACCCGGATGAGCTCGTTGTTTTTCCATGTTGAAGGTTTCTACAACGTTTTAACATGCATCTTCATTTCGAGTAAGCTTTGATTCTGAAGCTCTGGGGACTTATTGTTTTAGTTTTTGATGATATATTTTTAATCATAATAGGAGCTCTTTTCTTAAATAAAAAAGAAAATAAAATCTTGTTGTAAAAGAATGTCGTTAGTTATAGTTTCTGTGTGAGGGTTGGGAAATTCTGTGTTGATATTCGCTTCAAAGATGATTGAGAATATGAAGGAGATTGGGATGATTTTTATACTTGTTTCAGTTTCATTATGTATTCTTTATGCTATCCTGGAGATTCATATATTTTAGATCTCTTTTGGGTCTAATGCAAGGCTGGAGAAGTAAGTTTATCTCGCTTCTAACTCAAAGGGTGGAAAAATCCCAAGTAGTTTCATTCAAATCTAAATGGGGTGCCATATGGAATCGATGGTTAGAGTCCTTTGTTATTTCTCGACCATGTAAGGACTTTTGTATTCAGCTTTTCTATAGACGGTGGCAATGTCCAATTTGTATCTATTGTTGTTGCTGCAATGTTTGAATCCTACCCCTGAGCAGGGTGGCTGAAACATTCTCACTACTTTTTCCGATGATATCTCCTCTCGTCACCTTTTTTCCAACGTAGTATATTTTACGATGGGTGGTTGAAGTATTAATTTTGCAACTACTTGATATTTTTTGTCTCAAGAAACCAAATCTTCCCAAATTCGGACTAGGACAGAGGATTGTACAAAACAAGATGGGATCTTCATCCTGATTATGGATAAATAAATGTGAATTCACCATCACTACATTCTCCTAGAACTAGTTGGCGTATCCTATTTTAGGATTTAATTGAAGGACTGACAAATTCATCAAATAGGGCACAAATAGTGTTTTCTCCAAAATCTTGGTTGGTGAATTCGGTATTGATTATGTACATGCTCATGAAATGGTGGTTAGAATGATTTAAATAGAAATAAATCAAGTGGGTGAATATTGCTCACTGTAAGTGTCAGAGTGAGTAGTTTGTGATCCCTAGGATCCACTGAATATTGCACATTCTTCCAAATTTCAAAGGTTTTTGCATGTTTGGTGGAAAGGGAATGTCACATTAAAAAGGTTGATGAAACATATTTATGTTTTGTTGCCATTTGTTTGAGGTGGCATCATGATATAAGAGTAATTGTTTATGGAGGGCCCTTTCTCAATTCTATCATCCGACACGTCAGCACATGAAGCCCTCATTACGGCCACCTTGGATGCAGAAAAGGCACGCATAGGCTTATGTGCATAGTGACCAGGAGAGACTCATGTTTCTGTTGTTAATCATGTATGTGTATATTTAGGTAGTGAAGCCCTGGTATCTGGAATTATCGAAACTGTTGTGCCATCATCGTCTTTCGGTGGACAGAAGTGGGACGCTCATAAGAATCTGAAGGCTTGTTTCAAACCAACCGAGGTGGTTAAGGAAGTATTTTTTTGAACACAACGACCTTTGGAGCAGGGTGGCTAGTCTGTAGAAAAGGGCACTCATCGGCCGATGGCTCTTCTAAGAATTTACTGAGATAAACATGGTGGAATGGGTAAAGATTTATTGGAGCCCTATCCTAGGTTATAACCCAAAAGTAAGAATAATGATGAGAAATTGGTTTAGTGTGCATTTTATGCATGAAGATGACCGTAAAAAGATAATGGAACGTACATGGGTTCAGGGCCAAAGTTTCATGCAGCTCATTCCTTGGTTCTTGGGTTTCAACCCGGTCATTGATGCACCAAATAGAAATTTAGTGTGGGTCAAGCTCCCTGGCTTACCACTAGAATTATGGACCTTAAAGGCTTTAAAAGCTATTGGGAACTCAATCGGACAAACCAAGCACATAGACTCAAAAATCTTAGGCTCGATTGATAAGAGAATATATTGGATATTAATGGAAGTCTGCTATGGTGGTGGCCTTCCCAGGGATGTGGATCTTGTTTGGGGTCAGCGACACCATAGGCAATGAGTGGATTATTGGGGAGTTTCATTCCATCGCTTAATATACCATCACACGGGGCATATGTTGAACAGGTTTCCCGTGCGTCACAGGAACATGGCATGGAGGGGTAAATGCAACAAGTTTCAGAAATGGAAAAAAGTAGGGTCTTCACGTGACGAGGGTTTATCAGGTAAGTCTATCTCTTCCTCCTCTGATTTTGATACATTTGTTGTACTGGATGATTGTAGGAATGTGGATGTGAAATTGGACTCCCAAGCCCTTATCCTTAAAGACCCCTCAAATGCTCTATCTTCTCATTCCCCTATTGCCAATCCTGCTATCAGGATTTTGTCTCCTTATAACCCAAACATTGATGCTCCTAGTCTCAAATTGGATGACTCATGTCCTATAATTAACCCAGCCTTTGTTCCGACTTCCATGCAGCCTGTTGGTCTATCTGAAAAATCACCAACAATGCCTCCCTTAGAGTGGGCATCACCTCCCACATTGGATCCTGGAATTGGGGTAGGAGCTTAAACTCCAAACAATTCAATAGGTAGTGATATTGATGCTTTGATTGGAAAACTGGGTCTAGACATGGTTGTCTTAACGGTTTATGACAGGGTCCCTGAACCTCCTCCGTCAATATCCCTGGAACTGGTGTCCAATATTACAGTGAGGAAAAAATATAAAGGGGGTACTAGGCACTTTAGAGGCCGATTGAAAACAAAATACCTATTTCAGAAGGATTTATCTGATTTTAGGGATGTGACTGTAGCTGCTATCAATTATTTCCGAGCCTTTAGAGCTATCCACCCGCATATGGGGCCTGAATGAATTCCATCCTTTCCTTAAATATTAGGGGGATGGGAACCTCCTCTAAAGAAAGGCGCCCCAGGGATCTGCTGTCAGATTATCTTCCTTGTGTGGGTTTATTGCAAGAGACTCTCTACTGTAGAGAAAAGGCTATAGATATCCTTCTCTGAATAAGACTTGGTTGATTAGTTGCAAGTATAGAATCTAACCGAAAGGCTGGTGGACTTATTTCTTTCTGTAATCCATCTTGGTTTTCTCTTAAAGCTTACAGATTTTTTTGGTGGAATTCTTCTCTCGGGATTTATAAAAGGTCTATCAGTTAAAGTCAACATTATTAATATGTATGCTCCATGTTGTAATAGGCCTATTTTTTTGGCTCACATGCATACTTCAGGTATCCTGAGGATTGAAAACCTAATGGTTATGGGGGATTATAATTCCATACTAGAAGCTAATGAAATGTGGGGCTAAAAATCTCGGATGGACCCTTTGGCTAAACATATAAGTGATTTATTCAATGAACATAAGATGGTGGACATGTGGCATGTAAAACTGACTCTGACTTGGACAAATGGAAGGCGGGGTGAAGACTATATTAGAAAGTGTCTTGACTGAGTAATGATAAAAGAGAACATATTTTACACTCTTGGAAAAATTCGTTCTCAGGTGGTATTCTCTTCCATCTCTAACCATATGGAGGTCTTGCTATCTTGGCATGGCGGAACAAAACGTGTGGGTATTCCCTTTAAATTCAACCGAGTTTTGTTGGAGGATCCAAGTTTTGTTGAGATGGTGAAGGACTTCTGGAGATCCTAGGGGGAATATGATGGCTTAAGTGGATGGAATAGATTTGGGGAAAAACTCAAAGTCCTGAAGATGAAAATAAAAACATGGGAAAGGAAAAAAAGAGATGATGAATAAATGCCCCCCTCATCCTCATTATCTTTTATAATTCCCTGAACTATACTATTGAATTGTGTAGCATATATTAACATGGTATAATATTTAATATCATGACAAACACTAAAGTACATGGCAAGAAATAAATAGGACAATAATTATTTCATTGAGTTGAAATGTTTGTCCTCTCAACACTCATGTCAAGAAGTAATTTTGAAAACTACAGAGGTCAATAATTGGTAAGTGAAATAGTTTCTCTTTGACTCAATTAAATACAGCGAGCCTCATAGGTAAAAAACAAAATAACCAATTTTGGATTAATTTGGACAAGATGACCAAAAAATAATATTATAATTCAAATTCCTATTTCCAGGGTTGAAATGTCTAAACGATAAGCCTCTATGATCAGAAATGGAGGATGTTGTTATTAATAATTGAAAGTGGTCTAAGAACCAAAAACCATTTCTATGAAAGATGAAGCATGTAAAGTTAAAGTTTGAAATTATTACCTTCTCAATTGAAAAATGGAACAATATGAAATTGGATCAATCAAGGACTGTGAGCCCATTAAAATTCATTCCCCCAAGGAGGAATTATCTTTACTGAAATATCAAACAAGATTTGTGTGATCACAATGAAAATTTTGAATGCATCATGGAAATGTCTTAGAGGAAATCCAAGGGGAATCAAGGTTTATTAGGTAGTAATAAACCCTAGAATAGGTGGTATGGTAGAGTATGGTACTCATACTCATGAGAAAAACTATAGATCACACCTATTACTACCTAAAGTAAAACCTCCAGGGAAAAAATAAACGCAAAAGTTTCATGACATATGTTGGTATGGATTACAAAGGATACGACATAACCTGTACCAACATTTTCTTAGATAAAAACAATGTCACAAGAAGGTGAACATCAGAAGAAATTTAGGAATAAGATGAATGTATATGGGAAATCACATGTTTGAAATAGAAGTTCAAGAACTAATAGTGGCTCAACATACTAGTAGAGAAACACGCACATAGTTTATTTGTATCATGCCCATTGGCAGATTGAAAACCTTATTTTATGGCATGCATGTAAAATGTTTTCAAGTGTATTCATCAATTTCGCCTCAAATTAATGCCTAAACCATTGTTCGTAGTCAAGAAATGTAGCCTTTAGTGCTTCATCATGGAATATAATTATATCCATTTCTACTCCTAATGATCCTGCACAAACAACATAAAATGACAATATTGTGGTGCATAAAGGGATTATATAAGGGTCCATAGTAGTATCCCTCTTTCAGTCCATTTTTTATGTTTCTAATATTATCCTTTGGCTACAAATATGTATGATAAATGTAATTTTTTTGCAAGAAGAAGAGAGGGAGTGAGAATATTAACCTATGTGGAGGAGAATGGGATCAAGTTGAAAGCATCAAGCTCTGATTGCCAACTAACCAAAAACATTCCTTGTAATGCATCTCTTCCAAGATAAAAATCTTGTAGGGCATCAATGTTAGCTAAGGGTTTGTCACGAAGGTTGTACATGTAGGGTTTTCACAAGCCAGGACATTATCTTCATACATGATTCTAGGGCAATTTAGCAATACCAAAGGCACAACATCACAATTTGGTTGTAAGTTCACTTTAATGCAAATAAGGCACAAATACAATTTCCACACATTCTGTAAGGGTTGAGATCAATTTTCATATAATGAATCCATATAGATTCCCAAGGAATTATTTCTACCAAGTTGGGGAATGTCAATATTGGTCTTAAAACTCGTCTACTTGATGAAAAATGTAGTAGCAGGAAAATGTGCATTCAATACAATAAATGAAAATCAAAACTCTATTCATCATCTCATGAAATCCTCCATAATTTTGCAACAACATTGGAAAAAAATCATTTAGGATTCAAAATAATCATCTCTACTTTCCTCATAATTTATCTTTTCTAATGGTGTAAACACTTTTTATAATAATCTCATTAGAAATGTTAGGATTGATTTCACATGTGAGAGTCATTAGAAATCAGAGTCAAGTTGTACTACTCGAGGAACGAGTGACCCACCTTAGTTCGTGCCATGAGATATTATGCCATGTACTATTGTCAAGCCCTTGTATGTCAAGGAGCTATAGTACCCATTATCCATTGGTTGATGACATGACTGTCGATTGATAATTTTTTTTCTAATTTTTTTATGAGGGTTAGAAATTTTATTTGATACTATAGCAACAATGACATCAGGTGAGCCCTCCAGAGATCCCTCCATGAGAGGAGGATTATCAGGTACATTGGTTGTTTAGTTATGTCATGTTTTCAAGTAAGTTATATTTATTGTTCATTGTGAAAAATTTGTTAATGTGAAATTTTTTTGTCCTCCACAGTTGGACGCACTCATATGACTCATGCGCCCAGACACCAAATCGAACAAGAGGAGCCCCATATACCTATTCCCATTCGTCCCCAATTTCATAGAGTCCATTCTGAGGGGTATATTATACATGGTATAGGTACACATTAGATCAATTGCTAGTTAAAATGTTCAAGTTTACGTTATATTCAATGTTGAATAGGTGATTTTTTTTTTTCAAATGACATGTGTTTAATGTGAAAACATTGTGCTCCTTAGGTGCAAATGTAGGACTTTGGGTTGGCCCTATTGCTGGTGAGGGACAAAGGAGAAAAATGTATCAGCATGTGTCATCTATCACACACTTGGAAAGTTCTCGTTCAGGTAAAATATAAAGGAAAATTTATCATTTGATGTATGTTTAATGTGAAACTTATTGTGTGTCTCATGTACTTGTGTTATAAAACACTTTAATGTTTTGTACAGTGGCTAGTAGAAACCTTCACTCCACGAAAGGGAACAATCCTAGTATGAGCAAAGAGGATGAGATAGTTTTTCCATGAGGTATTTTAAAATGACTAGACAAGTTTTTTAAATAAAAAATTTCCTTATAAATTATTTAATTCTTAATATTTGTAATAATTTAACATGTTACAGGTGGTGGTTGTCACCCTCCTAGGGGGAGAGATCATAGGGTTCATGTGTTTGCTTGAAATCCGAGCTATGATCCCCTTTACACCCATCTCGGTAATATTCTAGAGAAGATGCCTTGGGAAGATACCATCTCCTTACTTACTGTTGATGGGACGAGGGAGCATTCCATGAGATTGTGCAATGAATTGCAAAGTTACAATATCTCTGCCCCTAGTCAATATTGTCTCCAAATTGTTTTGCACAATTTGGAGAGTTTGATAGGGACTTATCTTGGGGTTGGGCCATCAACCCAATTTTTTTTTGACATTATGTGTAGGAGGAGAGCATCAGTGATTGGTATCTACTCCTACAATGAATTTAAAATTAGGTTCACTAAATAAATGGCCTTGTCACTATTTGACTTGCGGCCTGAGCTCAAAAAACATCTGAAGATTGCAAGATTTAATGATCCCAATATTGCACCTTGTATTTATGAGAAGTTCTTCTATGCATATGGAAAGTTCCCAAATAATTATGAGGTGCTGCAATATTTTGTTAGGATTTTTTATACTGAATTCTGAGAGAACATGGACCCTAACTATAAAGATACGTGGTCCAAATTATATGGAGCTGGAGAATGTCGTACATATGAATGACCTGATTCTATGTGAGATGTTGGGTTTAGGCCTCCAACACCTCATTTAGCACCTCGACCACCTAGGGTAGTTACACTTCCAGAGGAGTTAGCCCTTATCTCCAGTGCTGCATCATAGATGAGGGAGAAGATACAAGAACATATTGTGGCTGCTTTAGGAGGGGTTGAAGTCGGCTTAGGGAAAATCCAACCTTCATATAGTGTACGAGTTCGTTCATTTGTGAGTATTCCAGATGACGTGTTGAGGGATATGGAGAGATATGAGCTTCTGGAGTATGCATCCTCTTGTAGATACCACTGCGAGCAATTAGACAACAAATGCACACGATGGGCGAGGTATGTACAAGCATGTTTTGATCTATTTTAAAATACACATTTAGAAGATGAGCTAGAGTGCAGGTAACATTTTTTTTTTGGTGTATATACATTTAGTCTCCAAAAAATTATGCTTATATATTTATTTAACTTATGCAGTTTACAACATTCTTAGAACAAAATTGCTTGGCCCCTGACCCTCATTCTGTAGATCATGGACATGATCATGTACATGTACCACATTAATTACTATATATCTATATTTTTGTACATCAAATTGAAGATGAATTTATGTCACATAATTTTATATGGCATGAGTATTAACATTATGGAATTTTTAGGTTAGCGCTACACATGAAGGGATTCCCAAAGACATGATACCTTTGTATGTTCCAGTGGTCACATAGGTATTATCTATCTAGATTTTTACGTTAAATTGCAAGTGACTTTAAGATGAACATAATTTTATATGGTGTGGCTCTTAAAATTATTGAATTTTCAGGTATGTGCTACACATCAAGGGCTGCCTGAAGAAATTATTCCTTCTCAGGTCCTAGTCATGACACAGGTATTGATACTTTTAGTTAAGCATATTTATTATGTTTATTATATTTATTTTTGCAAAATTTTCTATTAACTTTGGTTTCTACTTTTCAGGCTACAGATAATATTGAGATGATGCAAACTGAGCTCCAGGGAGATCGTGTAGGCTTTGGGTCAGAGAGTCTACATTAAACCATGGTAAGCTCTTACCATTTGTTCGTTGGTATCATTGCCACATTATAAACAAGATATATAGTGAATTTATAGACTGTTGAGAGGTTCCTTTATGTATCTAGTGAATGCTAAAACTAATATTTAATTTTCAGTAAAAACATTGAGGCATAGTCAATTCACTAGTCTAATAAGAGTATAGGTGCTTCATCTGGCTTAGAGGAATATGTAAAACTATGTTGTGGCATCTATGATGACCTTATTTGACATTTTGTTTCCCTTTTTTCTTACTTTTTTTTTTTTTTTTTTTGCAGATGGAGAGTCTTCTTGTTATGGTTGCAGGAGTATAGTCTGATGAACCTAACCTACAACTTGAAGCAAAATTTCGAAATTTTCTCTCAATTGGTATTTACATCAAATATTATGTATTAATTTTCAATGAAATTCCATTTTATTTTTGTTTGTTTTTTCCATCAGGCAGCTGACCATTGGTTTTTTTTTTTTGACAGAGCGTAGTCCTTCTATAGAGGAAGTTATTTATGTGGCTAATAGCCCAAGGGATTTTGTCAACCACCTATCAACAATTTTTCTAGGCATTTGGTTAGTTTGTATACCAATCAGTTTACTAGGGGTGTACCAGCTATCAACTCAATTGATTGTATGAAGGAGGAGCTGCTAAGTTAAGATATGATAAGTAAATTTCCCAACTTATTTCATAATGAATGAGTCTTAAAGTTAAATTTGTAATTATATATCATTACCTACTACCATAATTCCTTTACATAATATTCCCAAACTATAACTCGTCTATTGGAAACCATTAAACTCATCACTCTGTACTAAAATTGGAAACTACCTCCCAAAAATTGTCAAATTTCCATTTTTCTCTTGTAACAGCGAGAGAAAAATAGCTACATATACCATGGGAGGTTCGCTTATATATAATAAAACCATTGATGTAGTGATCCTAGGATATTTCGACCACGTTCAAGTTATTTTTCAATAGGAGGGATGGATGGAATCTATGCATAGGTTAAATGGTTATGATGGTTATATAACACTGGAGTTTTCCTTCATTTAGGGACAATTTTTTTTTAGTTTTTGGCATCTTTATATAAGTGAGAGGAGACTCCAACTAAATTAACTAAGCTTCCTCACGAAATGGAGTAGTGGTACTCAAAACAAAAGTCCAAGCTTGAAATTTTGCAGCAAATCCTAGAGTTAAGAAAGAGTTTGGTAACATCACTTGCTGGAGATGTTATGGGATTTTGTACTTTTAGCACATTTGTTTCCTTGACCATCTTAGACACTATCACAATGTCAATATGTCGTACTTCCTACTCAATTCCTTGCAAAATAATGAATCCCATGCACAAAAAGCAAACATAGCAAGATATTTCATCTCTCACCATGGCCTTATCAGGTTGCTCATGGTACAAGCTCTAAAAAAGGAAAGAAAATCCTGGGAAGAAGTCATTGCAACTCCCATGGTTGCAACTTCACTAAATGAGCCCAATGTTATGTGACTCCACCCATTTCAATTGTGAAGGAGGAAGAATATATTGTCATGAATCCCTTGCCTACAAAGTACCTACTAATTCATATTAAGGAAGAAGAGACAAATTCTATTACACCATAGAAGGAAAGTGATATTGACGTTGAGATAATTAGTAGCAAATCAACCACCTAGAGAATGAGAGGGCATCAAAATAGGCCCCCCTGTGTTCCAGGGAAGAAGAGGACATGATACATTCCTACCACCACCCAAACCCCTGTTACTCCAAGAAAACAAGTAAGGGTAGAAGAAATCCTAGAACACTAGGAAGACACTACCTCCACTGAAATATAAGAACCAGTAGAGTCAGTGACCTAGGGTTGGAATAATTTGGCTTGGTGGCCTTTCTAGTTCATAATAAACAACAATGAGTGCTCTTAGGGATTATTTTTCCACTTTTATGGATGATAATTACATTATGAGGCCATGGATATATTTTCTTCTAATTTCAAGGACATGAAAGTTTTTATTCCCACAAACACAATTGATGCTAGTTTCAAAGACACAATTGTTGCCACTCCTATAGGCACACTGATTGACACTTTTATCGTTTACCATGAATAATAAAGCACTACTTCTCCCATGGGAACACCTACAACCAATCTTATAGAGACCATTTTCTAAGAAGTGATTGTTTCCATTCCTACAAAGCATAAAAAGGTAAGGTGATTTCCCTCTTTACCTCTATATTCCTCACTTATTAGTAAAAATAAGTTACTTAGAATAAAGGACTAAGAATTACAATTCAAGACAGATGGAATGAGTAAAAAATTGTATGAATGGAAATCCTTTGGTGATTTGGAATGTATCTTCTTGGATTAAAACAACTAGAGATGGATTTAAAAGGAGGGAGGACATAAAGCAATGGGAATAGTGGAAAAGTTTCCTATCCGAAATTTGTAAGAACTATAAATTTTGCTACATGAAGAACAAAATATAGTCAACATTCATAAAAGGCTTGAATTCAATTCACATTCACATTGGGTTGTACCCCTTTGATATCCTAGTAATTCTTTGGAGGATTCTGCACATTTGGATGATTAGATCTAAGAGCTTGGGCATTCCGTTTTTGAGGTTCTCTTTGGGTGTTCACAGTGGGTTTAAAGTTTTCTAATTATTAGGAGTATTTGATAGGAAAGAACATGGCCTGATCTAAGGTTTGTGGCTTAGCTCTCATCATTTAAAGCATAAAATCTTCTTCAACCCTCAGTGAAAGCTTCTACCTAAGTGGCCTTAGTGGCATTATCCTTGATCCTATATTGGAGTTCCTACCATATATTATATTTTTCCAATCTTGGAACCCTAACTCCCATGTTTTATATTCATCATCTAGGTAATGACGTTCCATTTTTTTGTAGTTAAAATATTTGAAAAACTGGATTGGTGGATGAGGTGTCTAAACTAGTAAATGGAGTTAGGATTTATGTTATTAAACCCATTATGGGCATCAATGGAGATTCCATTCTATCCACTTGGACCTAGTCAAATTGGATTGGAAGGAAAGAACTTAGCGAACACATCATTCATTAGAAATATTTATCAGAACAACAAACCGATATGCTATTGCATGCCTCCTTCGTATGTCAGAATCAACTAGAATCCTATACTTGTCAGCCCAAATAAAAACTTACTAATTTAGAAAAAATCAAAGAAAGATCCATTCTGTCGACATACTGATTATCCTCCAAGAGGGATGATCATAATTTCCAGGTGTAGTGTTAGGTACACTTGCATAATGAATCACAATGAGAATATTTCAGTGAAGAAACCAGCTTGAAGGTTTATTCATAATGAAAAACTTGTGATCTCATTAAGGACGTAATCCTTCATGCCAATACTTAAACACTATATGCTCAATCTGGGCACAATTTTTCACGAAAATTTCTTAGTTTCATTGTCCACGGCATGAACAGTGGCAGCCCATTCTATTACCATGGAACCTGGGGGAAGATTGATATTTAGTTCTCAGCTTTGTTCTCAGTCGCATCCATTGAATTTTAAGGGCCAACTTGGTAGATATGTCATAGTGTTGCAAACTGGGATCCTTGTGCTCCATTTGTAGTTCATCGATCTACAATTATATCTCCCTACGAGCTTCATTATGATCTAGTAAGACATTTTTGGGGAGAAATTTCATGTTCTAGTATAGTTCAATTATACATAGATATTAGTTTTGGTGCCCTAAAGTATGGCTTAAATAAATCACCCACTCAAATATAGAGGCCAAGACCTCCTCATCAACTTGCTCATCATGTTCAACATGAAATTTGATATCAACATAGTTTATTTCTTATTGTATAGGAGCAGGGGTTTTGGAAGGATATCTCAGTGCTTCCTTATGAGCTTGAAGTGTGCCTTGAGCGCTCCCTTATACTTGAGAAGAGTACCCTCAACAAGATTTGGCTCTTTGTCCTGGCATTAGAGTTGTCAAGCAGGGGAGTAATAGAGTATGGGTATGCACAAAGGTGAAGACTTCAAATGGATATAACCATGTCCAACAAGAAGGAGCTTAAATGGTGTAAACACAAGGTAAGGCTGAGCGTAAATGAATTTAAAGTTGGAGAGGAGAAGATGTAGGGTTGTGGGCACCACCAAAGGAGGTAGGAATAATACTATGGCTCATAGAGGCTTCCCAAGGTGCAAGGAGGACCCAAGTATCTGACTTTGTAAGAAAAAGACTCAATTGATAACTTAATTTCCCTACTTTGATAGTTTCAAATTTGATTTATTTTCTTACATATGCTCTGTGAGGGAAGGTGTTGATGTTGCATTTCCAAGGTGTAAGCCTCATTACTTGTGAATTTTCCTGCTAGTGTATGTCCCTAGCAAAGTTCCTCATATTCATCATTGATTAAAATTTTCCATTTGTGAAGAATTTTGTCAGAAGTTTCACATTCTTTTTTTGTTCTTGTAAGTCCCGAATTGTTTTTGTGCTTCTAGGCTCTCTAGGTGATGCTACTTTTCTCTATTTTCCAGTAATCAACTACGACTAGGGCTTTTTTTCATTTTGTTTCTTTCATTATTACTTCTAGGTTTTATTCCTTAGTAAGGTGGGGTAATTGCTGCCAAGAGTCCTCCAAAAATAGGGTTTTATTGCCATTCCTTATTTCCCAAAAATAATGTTTTTGGACTAACTTCTTGTTTTTATAAGCCAAATTCCAAATTGAGGAGTCTTGAGTTTTGTGATCCTTGTGGAGTTTCTGTTGGATTGATAAATTTTCCCCATATTTGGCATCCCAAATTTTCTTTCAAAGTTTATCTCCCCCCTAAATCCACCTCTACCATAATTTGTATCCAAGGACTTGATTTAGGATTATGGATCTTTCAATCCTAGACTTCCCTTTGGCTTGGGCAACCATAGCTTTTCCTAAGCCACCAATGCCCATTTATTTTTTCTAAGATCTCCTCCCCCATATAAAATACCGATATAGCTACTTTATTGAATTCAAGATGCCCTTAGAGGTTTCTAATGCTGATATTTTTTAATTTGGTAGTTCCATAATAACTGATTGAAGAAGCACCAAACACTCTGCTGGATTCAGAGATATGAAGGTCAAATCACTAATTTTTTTGTCATTTTGAGAAGCAGATCTTTCCAGTGGATGTATCTTGAATATTTATCCACCATAGGTGCACGTAAGTACTTGGATGGGAGCATTATTTGTTGGAAACCCAAAAGTATAGCTATGTGTGCCTGAACTTCTTGGCGAATATTGAAAACATATATTTGAGAGTTACTATGATTAAGAGTTATTAAAAACATATATTTGAGAGTTATTATAGGCTCCTTAGCTATACTTATTTATATATTAAGAATGACACTTCATTGAATGTCTTATTCCTTGTAAAACATTGTTTAAGTTCATATATCTTGAGTTTGGATTTGTTTATAGGCTGTGATTGACGCAAAAATTATTCCTCCTCTTATACAATTGCTGCAAACTGTTGAGTTTGATATCAAGAAAGAAGCAGCATGTGCTATATCTAATGCTACTTCTTCTGGTACACATGATCAAATCAATTATGTATTTAATGAATATATACGATCAATACAAGCATATTTCTAAAATGGGTTTTCTATTAATGAATAAAGGGGTCAACTTACAAGATGTAATGTAATGAGATGTGTTTTCTGATAATAGTTAGTGTGATGTACAGATGCTCAAGAATTTGTGTTAGTTGATACAATGACACAAACTATTGATTCTTCCTTTTGGTTGTAGATATCTTGTGAATCAAGGATGCATTAAGCCTCTATGTGATCTTCTAGTCTGTCCAGACCAAAGAATTGTAACTTTTTGTCCTGAAGGGATAATGAATACTTTGAAAGTTGGGGAAGAAGAGAAGGTTATGGGAAACACTAGAGGTGTAAATCTCTATGCACGGTATATTGATGATACTGAAGGACTTGAGAATATTGAGAACCTACAAAGTCATGACAATAATGAAATTTATGAGAAGTCAGTAAATATTCTTGAAATTTATTGGCTGGAAGATGATGAAGATGAAAAAAAAGTCAAATTTTACCTCTCATATTTAACATTTTAAGTGACGTATGATATGCCGTTGATGGAGGAAATACTTCATTTTACTACAGTCACATAGATTTACATAGTCAAGTATTCTTGCGTGAATTGTGTATACTCTATGTCCACATGCTAAAAAATATCTTTTAGGTTCAACATGAGTACTTTATTTGACCTTGCCATCAAACTTACAATTATTTACTAATTTTCTGGAAGCTCAGATGGAGTCTATTTCCCAAGTGGAAAGAAATTTCAAAATATGAGTCTTATGTTTGTCATCAAGAGAATAATTTCAACTATTATTCTAGCACTAATGAAATTTAATTTTGTAATATTTCTCCACCAAGCTATATAGATTCCAAACAATGATCTAATATTTCATAAGAGGCAACTGATCTGTTCTAGAAAATGTTGGTTTAAATGTTTTGTTGCTTATCAATATTCTTGGTGAGGATAATTTTCTTTAAATTTAATTTTAACGTTTATTTAACCCTTCTCATTAGGAATATAGAAATGATGAATCAAACACTAGTAGCAAACAAGGTTCTCCAACGTTTTCACGGGTGAAAACTACCTTATTTAAGTGCAAGGAATTCATTAGTAACCAATTTTTCATATTTCGTGAGGCTTGATTTACATTTTTCCACCTAAATGATATTTTTTAAAGTGCCCCTACTTCAGACTGGTTTTTCAAGATACAGTGGGAAAAACTATAGAGAAATAAATGATTTTTCTCTCTATAATATTGTTGGAATAAAAATCTTGAGAGAATTTTATTTTTCAAGGCATTCAAGGGTTATTAACACAAGTTTATGATATCTTGTTTCGCTTCTGAATTTAAACATTTGCGTGTTTTATATGACTAGAATAAAGGTAGCTAGAGTAGGATGATTTTCCAGCCTTACACAATTTAAAATATATGCTCAAATTTGTAAACTTCATATTGGCATGCTTCCAACATGAGGCGATAAGGTGGATATGGTGGTTAAAATGTCAATCTGTTGGTTGCTTCTCAAATGCAACATATTGTTACCCAGAAAGTGCAACATAATCCTAGTCTATATGCCTTTATTGGGAGGCTAGAAATTCCACCATTGGATGAAGAGAGACGCTATATGTATTCAAAGTCAGAAGGTCATTGACACTCGAAAGGATGTTCCAGCGAAAAATGAGATTTATGAATCTATTCAAACTCTCATTCTTGAACAATATTTCCTCACTCTAGTGTGCCCATTAAACAATGATAAAGATCTCCAACAACTTGATCACATTTCTATGGAGAAACTGCGGTCAGAATTTTGAGATGGTATGGATGCATTGAAAAATTTTATTCTTGAAAGAACAAGGCCGAAGCAAGTTGGAGCAACAGTTATGACTAGACCTATAATTTGAGGGCTTACACAATCATTTTTGGATGCTCTTAATGCAGGAGTTGTGCCAACAATTTCAAATTCCTATAAAAGTGTGGAGGAATCTAAGTTTAGGAGAGCTTATGATTCTGCCATTGAAGCATACATGGGGGTATTAAATCAATCAAAACCACCTGAAGAGGTTTCTGCAAGAAGCCCATGAGTAATCATTACAAAAGGCTTTAGCTATTTTTAACAGTAGTGTAATGGGAGTTGGTGCTGCAAGATAGAAGCATGAGAAGATGGTTCAAAGTTCCTTGAAAAAAAAAATTGAGGAGTTTAAGCAAAGTGCATTTAGGGAGGAAGAGATGAAATGCACAAGTATTCTTCAAAATATGGACAAGAATTTTTGTTCTTCTTGCTATGCATCTGATGAAAAACTTTATCAAGTGTTATAGGTTTAGGTGACCTTGTTACGGAGTATGAATCAATATCTCCAGGTCCTTACCGATGGAATAAACTCTCTAACTTTCTACAACAAAGTTTGGAAGGTCCCATATTTCACCTCACGAAGTGGCTTGTGGATAAAAATTCATCTAAAGAGCCCGATCTCCAGTTAAAGTACCATTCATTTAAGGATAAGTTAGCATTGATGGGAAAGAAACTAGAGATTATTCAAAATCATGGGGTGATTATTTCTGATGAATATGAAGCTAGATTGGCTAATATGCAAAGCGAATACAACTCATTATAATAAGAATACACTAATGTGTGTGAATTTTTGGATTCTACAAGGAATGAAGCTTCTGAATTGAAGAATAATTATTAGTAATCTATAGTCAATAAACAGATTGAAAAAGATTAGGCTGATGCAGAAATGGCCTCGCTAAATACTAGGTGTAGTTTTTTTCAATCAAGGTTGAGTCTTTCCCATGAACAAGTTAAATCAGCCAAGGAGGAAGCAATTGAGTGGAGGTGTAAGCATGATATGGTGGTGAAGTAATCTCAAACATCATTACAAAGAGCTACATCACTTCATGACCATGCTATCAAGAAAGTACAACTAAGAGAGGATACCCTAAGAGCAAAGTTTTCAGCCACCATAACAAAAAAGGAGAATGATGTCAAGGATTCTCTCTCAAGGTTTGAAAATGTTGAGCATCATCTACGTGCATTAAAACTACAATTAAAGGGACAAGAAAATAAACTAAGGGCTCAAGAGTTGGACATTGTCACACTGAAGGACAATTTCCAAGTTACATATGCATGAAGACAAGACCGAGACCCACATACAACTTTCCCTGTCATCTAACTTACCATGCGCTCATGGTTGTCTTTTTTCCTTCAACATGGATACCACTTCACTTCATTTGCATATTGAATGCATTTCTTTCTAATCATCAATACTCATATATGAAAATATTTTTTTTTAAGTTAAAAAAAAAAAAAAATCAAATTATATCATGGGCTTTAATGGGAAAGGGTTTCCTTTTGTAAAATTATTTATATATATATTGTGACTTGTGGGAGATATTGTGATTGGTGGAAGATATTGTGACTTATGGAGGTCACATAGTCACATTTCAATGGAGGTTTCATTTTTTGGTCACTTGTCTAAGACTCTGAAATGTGATTTTGTGACATGTAGTGTTGACGAAGTGATATATTTACAAATATGGAAAAAAAATATGATGATTGTCCAAGTCATGTTTCGGAAGTGCAACCTAATCAAACCGTGATCTAGAAGTGTGATTGCTCACATCGCAGTCTCTGATATTTTTATGAACCCAAAGAAAATGACCATCCAAAAGAAACATCCATTAGTCTCTTTATCATCAATTTCATTAACATTTTGGCCTTTGACATATAGTCACCTCGTAAATGGTCCCATGGTTTGGTCAGTTTGTTTTATAGTACTATTCCTAGGGAAGTTGTCTCACCCAAACACATCTTGGTATGAAGAAAAATCACTACATAATGGGAGAAGGCCCCCACCACATCACACAACACATTTTTTATGGTTTAAAATACTTTTTTGAATCATATTTTAGCGCAGTCCCTAAAAAATGTTACAAAGGAATGGAATTCTATTTAATGGTTGAGGCCAAATCCTTTCAACACATTTGACATGTTTCTATGATTTAAACATAGAAAAATTTCACATTTCACATTAAATTCATTCATATTCCTTTAGTGATTTTAAACCATATGTTACAATACCAAAAAAATATGTTTCAAACATACAATAATTAGGGGATAAATTGGTGGAATAATTCATCGTTAACCTTAATATCACCCTAATTTTATTCTAAATCTGAATTTTATCACCAATTTTCCTCCCGATTATGTTCTTGCAAGACATGTTAGTATTGAATTTTGGTGAATATGCCTTATTGTTGTCTACATCAATCTGGAATTGATGCTAGAAAGTTTCCTATGGGTAATGGTTATTTAATCATATGAATGATAATGATCCTAGAGTCATTAATCACAGTGATTGAATTCATTCTTATTCCTTTAGTGATTTTAAACCCTTTTCAAAGTGCATATGCCTCTATTTGTTATTGGAAGTGATGCCCAATGCCTAACTGAATAAGGCTTTTATTGCCTCTCTCAGGACAATAATGACCCCCCAACAACCCCCCTACCTCCCCCACATACACAAACAAATGGCACCCTAGGATTCCCATTTTATGCTCCATCAATAAAATATAAAATAATAAAGCTAATCCTTCTTCCAATTTAAAAAATTAAGATAATTTGTTGAAGCTATCAATATGCTCTATAAACTAGTTTGAATAAATTTTCTCCTTAAATTTAAAATTTACCAAAACATTTATCTTAATCTATATTGAAACATTGATGAGAGTTGAGTTGTTTTCCTTTGGAAATAATAATTTCATCTAAAAACTTTTGGATTTATTGCTATAAGGGGTGGTATATCTATATCTTAATATAAAAGTGTGAAATCCATTATTAGCGTAACTTTCTAACATAAGAATTAATTCATAGCTAAAGACACATTTATGAATAGTTTTACATTCTTGAATGTTCCTTTGTAGGATCTATTCCATGTTGTGAAAAATATTTTCCAAGAACATGGAAAATAGAAACATGTTAACTGAACATAGAAACATTTGACATTTGACATTTGTAGGATACTTTGTTGAAGCTATCAATATGCTTTATAAACTAGTTTGAATATTTTTTCTCCTTAAATTTGAAATTTACCAAACCATTTCTCTTCATCTATATTGAAACATTGATGAGAGTTGAGTTTTTTCCTTTGGAAATAATAATTTAATCTAAAAACTTTTGTATTTATTGCTACAAGGGGTGGGATATCTATCTCTTAATATAAAAGTGTGAAATCGATTACTAGCGAAAATTTCTAACATAAGAATTGATTCATAGCTAAACACATCTTTATCAATAGTTTTGTATTCTTGAATGTTCCTTTGAAGGATCTATACCATGTTGTGAACAATATTTTCCAAGCACATGGAAAATATAAACATGTCAAATGAAAATAGAAACAATTGACATTTGAAATTTATAGGATACTTTGTTGAAGCTATCAATATGCTCTATAGACTAGTTTGAATAAATTTTCTCCTTAAATTTGAAATTTACCAAACCATTTCTCTTCATCTATATTGAAACATTGATGAGAGTTGAGTCATTTTCCTTTGGAAATAATATTTTGATCTAAACAATTTTGGATTTATTTCTACAAGGGGTGGGATACCTATATCTTAATATAAAAGTGTGAAACCCATTACTAGCGAAAATTTATAACATAAGAATTAATTCATAGCTAAACACACCTTTATCAATAGTTTGGTATTCTTGAATGTTCCTTTCTAGGATCTATTCCATGTTGTGAAAAATATTTTCGAAGCACATGGAAAATAGAAACATGTCAAATGAACATAGAAACATGAAATTTAACATTTGTAGGATACTTTGTTGAAGCTATCAATGTCCTCTATAAAATAGTTTGAATAAATTTTCTCCTTAAATTTGAAATTTACCAAACCATTTCTCTTCATCTATATTGAAACATTGATAAGAGTTGAGTTGTTTTCCTTTGAAAATAATAATTTCATCTAAACAATTTTGGATTTATTGCTAAATGGGGTGGTATATCTATCTCTTAACATAAAAGTGTGAAATCTATTACTATCGAAACTTTCTAACATAAGACTAATTCATAGCTAAACACCCCTTTATGAATAGTTTTGTATTCTTGAATGTTCATTTGTAGCATCTGTTCCATGTTGTGAACAATATTTTTCAAGCACATGGAAAATAGAAACATGTCAAATGAACATAGAAACATTTGACATTTGACATTTGTAGGATACTTTGTTCTAGCTATAAATATGCTCTATAAACTAGTTTGAATAAATTTTCTCCTTAATTTTGAAATTTACCAAAAAATTTATCTTCATCTATATTGAAACATTGATGAGAGTTGAGCTGGTTTTCTTTGGAAATAATAATTTCATCTAATTTTTTTTGGATTTATTGCTACAAGGGGTCGGATATCTATCTCCTAATATAAAAGTGCGAAATCAATTACTAGCGAAACTTTCTAACATAAGAATTAATTCATAGCTAAATACACCTTTATGAATAGTTTTGTATTCTTGAATGTTCATTTGTAGGATCTATTCCATGTTGTGAACAATATTTCCCAAGCACATGGAAAATAGAAACATTTCAAATGAACATAGAAACATTTGAAATTTGACATTTGTAGGATCATTTGTTGAAGCTATCAATATGCTCTGTAAACTAGTTTGAATCAATTTTCTCCTTAAATTTGAAATTTACCAAACCATTTCTCTTCATCTATATTGGAACATTGGTGAGAGTTGAGTTGTTATCCTTTGGAAATAATAATTTCATCTAAACACTTTTGGATTTATTGCTACAAGGGGTGGGATACCTATCTCTTAATATAAAAGTGTGAAATCCATTACTTGCGAAAATTTCTAACATAAGAATTAATTCATAGCTAAACACACCTTTATGAATAGTTTGGTATTCTTGAATGTTCCTTTGTAGGATCTATTCCATGTTGTGAAAAATATTTTCCAAGCACATGGAAAATAGAAACATGTCGAATGAACATAGAAACATTTGAAATTTAACATTTGTAGGATACGTTGATGAAGCTATCAATATGCTCTATAAACTAGTTTGAATAAATTTTCTCCTTAAATTTGAAATTTACCAAACCATTTCTCTTCATCTATATTGAAACATTGATGAGAGTTGAGTTGTTTTCCTTTGAAAATAATAATTTATTCTAAATAATTTTGGATTTATTGCTACAAGGTGTGGGATATCTATCTCTTAACATAAAAGTGTGAAATTCGTTACTAGCGAAACTTTCTAGCATAAGACTTAATTCATAGCTAAACACACCTTTATGAATAGTTTGGTATTCTTGAATGTTCCTTTGTAGGATATATTCCATGTTGTGAACAATATTTTCCAAGCACATGGAAAATAGAAAGATTTCAAATGAACATAGAAACATTTGACATTTGACATTTGTAGGATACTTTGTTGAAGCTATCAATATGCTCTATAAACTAGTTTGAATAATATTTCTCCTTAAATTTGAAATTTACCGAACCATTTCTCTATATTGAAACATTGATGAGAGTTGAGTTATTTTCCTTTGGAAATAATATTTTCATCTAAACACTTTTGGATTTATTGCTACAAGGGGTGGGATATCTATCTATTAATATAAAAGTGTGAAATCCATTATTAGTGAAAATTTCTAACATAAGAATTAATTCATAGCTAAGCACACCTTTATGAATAGTTTTGTATTCTTGAATGTTCCTTTGTGGAATCTATTCCATGTTGTGAAAAATATTTTCCAAGCACATGTAAAATAGAAACATGTCAATAGAAAATAAAAGTAGGAGACCTCCATCATGAGAAGAGACAATAATTAAGAGTGTAACAACCCTAGTTTCTATGCTTTTTAAGCTATACATTTGAACAAATATCCAAAGGGAAGTGGACCCAAATGGATAATTATTGTGTGGCTTTTTATTTAAATATTTATTAATAAAAATAAATTGAATATTATGTTTGCACTATGACCAGATGAGATTGGAGATCATCAGCTTAATCCATGAGGTTATGGATAAGGCTAAGACTTTCCCAAAAACCTTTCAAAAATCCTTGAAAGGAATTATTTCTAATTTAGATTTAGGAGGAAAATCTAAATTCCCCAATGATGAGGAAAGTAGTTGGGAAGAGATAAAAAGCTGGAAAAGAATAAAGCAGCTTTAAAGTCCCTCATTAAGGGAAGCCTAGGCCAACAGGAAGGAAAGCATCCTGAATTCTGGACGCAGAATTAGAAACAGGCTTCGGGGAAAGCATAGCTTAAGTAAGCTACTTCAGAACAGATTGGGGTTGGTCTGTCACTGAAGGATCTCATCTCGGGGGTGAATTTGGGAGATAAATAATTCTAAGGTTGGGAGGACTGGTCTTAGTTATTGGTAAGCACACCTAGCATTGAAAGTTTTGATGATATTAGTTGAAAAATCTCAAATTTATTTTAGAGTAATATTTTAAATTATTCATGGAAAAATATAAATTTTACTGATTGAATACCTCTTCATTTAAAAGACTAAATTCAGTAGATGAAATTTCAAATGTATTTTAGCATGGAAAAATCTAGCAGGAACCATCTCCTAGAATTTCGAAACCATAGAAGGTTTGGATTTGGGCATAGGCAGTCTGTAGAAAATAACATTTTCATTTAAAACTGATATGAATAGGAATAATTTCAATAATTAATTATACATAGAATCATTGAAATATACCGCAATAATAAAACCTTCAATATAATTGGAAATAAAAGCTTTTCCTCTTCAAAAATCTATAGAAAAATATGTATAAATATAATATATTAAGGTAGAATATTTATAATATACTTCTGAAGGAAAGTCTTGGAAACCATATTGTTTAGTATTATGAAATTTTTCTACAACATAATGATTAAATCAATAGACCAGATATATATTATTTATATGCAAAATAAGATGTATAATTGGGTAATTCAGCAGAAAATAATTTATAAATAGGAAAAGATTTATTTAATATATCAATATTTAATGTTAAGGTGATATGAATGGATGAAGTGGAATAGACTTTTATACATTTTCTAAACACTAAAATAAAATTTAAATTTAACATTTTGGAACTTGTAAGAGACATAAATTTTGTTTTTTCCAAAGTCAAACCTTACTATATGTCAAGAAGATGAAATAGCACTGCTGCAACTTGATTTCATTCTATTATATAAGTTATTATACTGAGTATCAAAAATAATTAAAAGGGAGGCATAACGATATTGTCTTAAATTAACTATACTGAAGCAATAATTGAAAATAATAGTACCAGAATTTAAATTTGTTAAATTCTATATAAAGCTCAAAACAAAGATGGAAAGCGTAGTAGGAAAATTTTAAATGTGGAATAGCCATTTCATGAATGAGAACTTTTCTATGCAGCTAAGGTTGCTACCTAACTGATAGAGATAATGGTCCTAACCAGAACTCAAAGTAGAAATGAAATTATTTATAAGCAGGAATGTAAATACTGTAATACAATTTAGGGTGATTCCAAGTTTCCCTTCGAATTTATCAATTCGTTATATTGTAAACATAGACATGATAGCTAGAAGTCTAGCATTTCTATAATAAATTATAACTATTATGCTATTACAAGATAGGCTAGAAAGCCTTAAAAATAAATTTTGAGAACTGAATTCAATTTTAGAAATATTACTAAACAGTAAGGAGAAATAAAATGTTTAGAACTTCAACAGTTAACTAGTAAAGTTTCACTTAGGAAAATCGAATTTGGAAAAAACTGTTCTAGCCAAATGCTAGACCCATATTTAAAAGGAATAGAAAATTTGATGCTTCAATAAGTCCTCAGACTTGAGGTGACCAACCTGAATTAATAAGAGGAAAAGAGTTATAAGTTTGAAACTAGAAAATGGCAAAAGAGATTTGCAAATTAGTTCCATTGCAGTTAGGAAAAGGATTACTTGCAACCGCGAGAACAAACTTATCAATAATGTAAATCAGGAAAGAAAAAAACCAAAAATGTAATATGCAAAAAGATTTAGTCAAACAAACGAGCATTACCTTGAGGAGTTATGCATGAAAGGAATATTCTTGTTATTATTGAGAACTCTGAAGAAAAATAGAAATATAGGTACCTTAGATACAAATTATAAAAGGAAATCCTTCTAAGACGCAACAATATATATATATATATATATATATCGCCTCTTATAATATTAAGAGGAGACAAAAGCTCTAAACTATACCCATTACCAACGAGGTTAACATTTCAGAATGTTTCAATGCAGAGTTCGCCACAATGTGTACACTTGTACAATCGAAATTCTTGTATAAGCAGTCATAGGGTATAAAAGCAAAAAACGAGAAAATCGTAAGTCTATAATTGAATCAGAAATTATATGAAGAAATCTCATAACAAATTTACAGTGTATAAATAGAATAAATTCAGAAAAATTATCCTAACTTATGTCATACAAGAAAAAACGAAAGACCTGTATTAAGGAGGGTGCAATTGACTCTAAGTGTATCATGCAATTTGCACTGGTGCCATCGCTGGAATGATGAGTCAGGAGAGGAAGAATCCTGGGCTCAGAAGTGGAGAGGAACCAAATGAAAGATTCAAGGAAAAAATTCACCATTAAATCATACAGGTATCGCATAAACCATAAGAGATCTATGCCATCCATGTGGCAAGATCTGGGAGAAGTGTACACTGTTAGGGTTTTGGATGGGGAGAAAACGAGGAATTTTACCCACTAGCTGAAGAAATTTGACTTACATGACTGTCAAATTAATGTAATTAAACCAACAGTACTCGTTCAAGTTCTCAAGAATGGCAATCAAGTTTAACTATAGTGTAAAAATAGTTGGCGGTCTATTCATGCCTTCACCTATTATGGTGGAAAAATTAATAAGATTGGAAACCAGGATGAAATCCCCAAATCCGAGTCACACGTAAAATATTATCAGTACAAGGTACAAGATTTGGGAAATATTTATAAACCCAAGGTATTCGTGTTGTCAAAAACAATTACAAGCAACGCAAGGGTTGAATGCATACTATAGTTGTGTTTCAATTGGAAGAAATCGTGTGTAATGTTCATTGTTGAATATTAAATGATAAGCATAGTGCAAAGAGATACGCAACTCTTCACCACAGATAATTTAATTATTATCACAATAAAATATAATGTGCATTGATTTAAGTTAATTGGAGAAAATCTAAAACCTTAAGAGTTTAATGTTTTCTAGGCCTAACATCATAAGGAAATAAGTATGGGTGAGAAGGAATATTTATATAGGTGTTAAATGATATGAAGTTCTTTAATGAAATGTTGTGAAAAACATTTCATACATAAATGTTTATATATATATATATATATATATATATATATATATAGGTATCTTCGATATATCAATATGTATGTAAAGCTTTAAAATAAGAAATGAATTAGTTAGGAAAAATTAAAAAAAATTAAAAAAAAAATTTGTTGAAAAGAGGTATGTTACAAATGGTATCAAAGCCCCAGGTTGGAAAACTGGGTTGTTTTTGTGCGCTCACTGTTATAAATTTTTTATTATTATTATTGTTTTTTTTCCATGTTACTGATGTTATTTTGTTTAGTGTAAAAAGGTATTAAAACTGAAAAGTCAATGGCTGAAGAAGATGAACTCTATGTCAATCTAGGTGGTAGGGATAATACACCAGATCCCAATTCTCCTTTAATGGCCATGTTGCACAGGTTGCAATGAGATATGGCCAAGCTAAGAAGCCAGAATGATAGGCTATCCTTAGACAGTGAGGAGCAGGAAAAATTGATAAGAGAATTGACTTCACGGAACAGCCAAGAAGGTGAAGGTTCCAGAAGGAGGAGGAAAAGAAGGTTCTTAGATGATTCTAAGGAATATGACACTACTAGACATCAGTCTAAATAGAAGAAGGAATTACAAGGTGAATTCCGAAAAATCAAACCTCCCTCCTATGATGGAGAGAAGGAGGAAGATACTGAGGCATGGTTGTTGAATATTATTAAGTATTTTCATGTCTACGAATATGAAAGAAATCTGAGGGCCAGATTAGCTATCTACCAGTTGCAAGGTAAGGCTACCTTGTGGTGGGAGGAGACAAAAATGGTTCATGCCATTGATGAAAAAACAGTGACTTGGGAAGATTTCCAAGTCAAGTTTAAAAACCATTATTTGAACGAATGCTATTATGATGATAAAGCAAAAGAGTTTCTTGAACTCAGATTGGGACGACTCACTATATATGAGTTTGTCACCAAGTTTACAAATTTGTTAAGATATGTTCCTTATATTCGTGAAGAGAAAGCAAAGGTGCAAAGGTTTTTGAACTGTTTCCAGTTGTGTACAAGGAGAAAATAGAGTTCGATAATCCAAAAACCATGGATGAAGTGGTGAGGAAAGCTAGATTATGCTACCACCAGTTTAAAGGAAATAATGAACAAGGAAGAAGCTAGAAAAATAACGGTGAATTCAAAGGAAAGAAACAAAAACCAGCTTATTTCAAGAACTTTGGTAAGGATCATCAACGGAAGAAGTTTAACAAACCTAAAGAAAGTCAAACTTCTCAATCCCAAGTTGGGTCAAAGCAAATAGATGGGGAAAATAAGAAATAAGGGACTGTTAAAATGCAGGAGCCTTTGAAATTTTGGGGTTGCGGAGAACCTCATCTGTTGAGGGACTGTCCACATTGAAATATTCAGATGGTCCTATCTACCAGAGTGAATGACATAGCAAGGAATATCCCCACTATCAGTGCAGCCTTGGAGAACCGACAAGTAGAACATCAGTCTACTATGGTCAAGATGGAAGGTAAAATTTATAATCAATCTGTTACTATATTAATCAATATGGGTGCTTCTTTGAGTTATATTAGCCCACAAGTTGTAGAGAAATGTAAACTCAAAATAGAAAAGTTCCAACAACCTTGGTTGGTACAGTTAGCTACCGGAACTAAACACAAAGTAACTCATAAGCTACCTAAAATAGCTATTAACTTGAAGGAATATCAGACAGAGGTAGATTTAAATATTCTGCCATTAGGTTCTTATAATTTATTGATAGGAATGGATTGGTTAGAAAATAAGAAGACCATGCTGAATTGTTGGGACAAAACAATGCATTTTATAGATGATGAAGGAAAACCATTCATGTTAAAATGGAAGCCAAAACCTATTACCGTAAGGTAGATCTCAGCCCTTCAATTAAAAATAATAGCTAGGAAGGGATATCAAGTATATGTTGTACATGTTGAAGATTTAGGACAGTAACCTGAAGAAAACTTGCTATATACCTTATCGGTGATAACAAAATTTAAGGAATTTTTCTGGATGAGATTCCTCATCTTCCCCCCCAAGAGAGAGATCGATTTTTCAATCAATTTGGTGCCAGGAGCAACACCAGTTTCTAGAGCCCCTTACCGGATGAGCCCCCTTGAACTCATGGAGTTAAAAATGCAATTACAAGAATTGATGGATAAAGGTTACATCAGACTGAGTATATCTCCTTGGGGATCACCGGTGTTGTTCATGAAAAAGAAGGATGGAACCTTCAGAATGTGCATTGACTATCGTCAACTGAATAAGTTGACAATCAAAAACAGGTATCAATTGCACAGAATAGATGACGTTTTTGATCAGGTGAGAGGAGCTTCAGTATTCTCTAAGATTGACTTGAGGACTGGTTATCACCAACTCAGAATTAAGGAGGAAGATATCAGTAAAATAGCTTTTCGAACTAGGTATGGTCACTACGAATTTGTAGTCCTACCTTTTGGTTTGAAAAATGCCCCTGCCACTTTTATGTGCTTAATGAATGTTTTTTTGAACAAGTACTTATATAAATTCATACTAGTGTTCATAGACGATATTCTAGTCTATTAAAAATGTGAGCAAGAACATAAGGAACACCTTAGAATTGTGCTACAGACTCTTAAGGAGAATTAGTTATATGCCAAGTTTAGAAAATGTGAATTTTATAAGGATAAAATTCAATATCTGGGCCATATCATTTCGGAACAAGGATTGGATGTTGACCCCGAGAAAATAAAGGCTATGAGAGAGTGGCTGGTGCCGACTGATGTTTCAGTAGTGAGATCATTTATGGGGATTTCAGGATATTATCAAGAGTTTGTAGAAATATTTTCTGCAATAGCATATCCCATAACTTCAATACAGAGAAAAGGCACCAAATTTGAGTGGACTGAAAAATTCCAAAACAGCTTTGAACAACTAAAATTAAAACTTACTACAACCCCTATACTGAAGATTGCAGATCCTGAAAAAGATTTTGTCGCGTGTACGGATGCATATAGAGAGGGACTGGGAGGTGTTCTGTTGCAAGAGAATTCTGTTATCCCATAGGAATCTAGAAAACTTAAGAAACATGAACATAATTACAGTGTATATGATCTGGAATTGGCTGCTGTAATTCATGCCTTGAAGATGTGGTGACACTATCTTCTTGGAAAAAAATTTACATTGATGAAAAATCATATCAGTCTCAAGTATTTATTTTCTCAAACAGATTTGAATGCTCGACAGGACAGATGGCTGTGTTTTCTGAGTGAATTTGATATGGAAATAAAACATATCAAAGGGAAAGAAAACAAAATTACTGATGCTCTCAGCAGAAATGCTTGCCAAAACATAAGCAACATTGGGCATAGTGCTAGTTTTGACTTGGAAAAATTAGTTAAAAAGGTAGTAGATCGAGATCCCAACTATGAGAATGTACAAGTGAAAATGCTAAAAAATGAAATAGCTTAAAAACCAAAAACGTCTGATCTGTTATGGAAATAGATTGTACATCCCCAATGTGGATTCTTTGAAAAAAGAAATCCTAGATGAATATCATAAAAAACCATATTCAGGACATCCTGGATATCAAAAAATGCCTATAGCCTTGAAAAAGAAATTTTTTTGGCCAGGAATGAAAAAAGACGTAGCCAACTACTTAGCCAGATGCATGGAGTGTCAACTAGTCAAAGTTGAACATCAGCATCCAACTGGTCTTCTAAACGCCTTACCAATTGCAGAATGGAAATGGGACACTGTTTCTATAGATTTTATAACTAGGTTACCCAGAACAAAGTACCAGCATGACTCAATAATGGTAGTGGTAGATACCTTGACAAAGGCTGTACATTTTATACCTATAAAATCTACTTTTGGGATAGCCCAAGTAGCAAATATGTTCCTAAAAGAAATTTTAAGGCTACATGGGGTTCCCAATATGATTATTTCGAATAGATACACTAAGTTCACAGCAGCCTTCCGGAAAGGTCTATTTGGGAGCATGGGCACTAAATTGAATTTTAACACTGCTTATCACCCTCAGACGGATGGTCAAACAGATAGAAAAAATCAAATTCTGGAGGATATGCTTAGAATGTATCTGATGAATAGGCCAACTCAATGGGAAGACTACTTACATTTAGTAGATTTTTCTTATAATAACAGCTACCAATCCTCCATCAAAATGATTCCATTTGAAGCAATTTATGGAAGAAAGTGTCGTACTCCTTTAAGCTGGAGCCAGCCTGAAGATAAGCTAGTACTTGGGCCAGATACTGTACAAGAAATGGAAAGGGTTGTCAAATAAATACAGAGAAACATCAAGACAGCACAAGATCGACAGAAAAGCTATGTCGATAAGAAAAGAGTGCGCCGAGAGTTCAAAGTGGGTGATCATGTGTATATGTGTATTAAACCCAAAAAGAGCACTCTTTATGCTGGAAGATGTACAAAATTGGCTCCTAGATACTGTGGGCCTTTTGAAGTCTTAGAAAGGGTGGGACCAGTGGCTTACAAACTGGCCTTACCTCCCCATGTTAAAGTTCATGATGTGTTTCATGTTTTGTTATTAAAAATATATGTACATGACGCTTCTCATATTGTTGATTGTAATTTGATACAGGTGGAACCAGGAGGGGAATTCCTTCTAGAGCCGCTTCAAATATTGGAGCGTGAAGAAATTGAATTGAGAAATTGAACAGTAGCCAGAGTAAAGGTGCAGTGGAAACACTTTACTACGGAAGAGGCTACATGGGAAAGAGAGGCTGAGATGATGGAAAAATATTCATCTTTATTTTCAAAAAAGAACTATAGTAGTTAGTCTATTAACACCAAGGATAGTGTTTATTTTTCAGAGGGGGAATGTGTAACACCCCTAGGTTCTATGCTTTTTAAGCTAGACATTTGAACAAAAATCCAAAGGGAAGTGGATCCCAATGGATAATTATTGTGTGGATTTTTATTTAAATATTTATTGATGAAAATAAATGGAATATTATGTGTGAACTATGACCAGATGAGATTGGAGATCATCAGCGTGATCCATGAGGTTATGGATAAGGAGAAGACTTTCCCAAACACCTTTCAAAAAGCCTTGAAAGGAATTATTTCTAATTTAGATTTAAGATCAAAAATCTAAATTCTCCAATGATGAGGAAAGTAGTTGGGAAGAGGTAAAAATTTGGAAAAGCATAAAGCAACTTTAGAGTCCCTCATTAAGGGAAGCCTAGGAAAATAGGAAGAAAAGCATCCTGAATTCTGGACGCAGAATTAGAAACAGGCTTTGGGGAAAGCATAGCTTAAGTAAACTACTTTAGAACAGATTGGGGTTGGTATGTTGCTGAAGGATCTTAGCTCGGGGGTGAATTCGGGAGATAAAGAATTCTAAGGTTGGGAGGACTGGTCTTAGCTATTGGTAAGCACACCTAGCATTGAAATTTTTGCTGATATTAGCTGAAAAATCTCAATTTTATTTTAGAGCAATATTTTAAATTATTCATGGAAAAATATGAATTTTACTGATTTAATACCTCTGCATTTAATAAACGAAATTCAGTAGATGAAATTTCAAATGTATTGTAGCATGGAAAAATCTAGTAGGAACCATCTCCCAGAATTTCGAAACCATAGAAGGTTTGGATCTGGGCATAGGTAGTCTGTAGAAAATAACATTTTAATTTAAAATTGATATTGTGGATAATCTGTATATTACAGTAAAGAATTAATATTTTTCTCATATGGAAAAATGCAAAGATGTTGTTGATGTATACAACTATGAGTTAAAACTTTTTGCCAGTTAAGCAAAATCTGAATAGGAATAATTTCAATAATTAATTATACATAGAATCATTGAAATATACTGTAGTAATAAAACCTTGAATATAATTGGAAATAAAAGCTTTTCCTCTTCAGAAATATATAGAAAAATATGTATAAATATAATATATTAAGATAGAATATTTATAATATAATTCTAAAAGGAAAGTCTTGGAAACCATATTGTTGAGTATTACGAAATTTCTCTACAACAGAATGATTAAATCAACGGACCAGATATATATTATTTATATGCAAAATAAGATGTATAATTGGGTAATTCAGCAGAAAATAATTTATACATAGGAAAATATTTATTTAATATATCAATATTTAATGTTAAGGTGCTATGAATGGATGAAGTGGTATAGACTTTTATACATTTTCTGAACACTAAAATAAAATTTAAATTTAACATTTTGGAACCTGTAAGAGATAGAAATTTCATTCTGTTCAAAGTCAAACCTTATTATATGTCAAGAAGATGAAATAGCACTGCTGCAACTTGATTTCATTCTGTTATATAAGTTATTATACTGAGTATCAAAAATAATTAAAAGGGAGACATAAAGATATTGTCTTAAATTAACTATATTGAAGAAATAATTGAAAATAACAGTACAAGAATTTAAATTTGTTAAATTCTATATAAAGCTCAGAACAAATATGGAAATCATAGTAGGAAAATTTTAAATGCGGAATAGCCATTTCATGAATGAGAAATTTTCTATGTAGCAAAGGTTACTACCTAGCCAATAGATATAATGGTCCTAACCAGAACTCAAAGTAGAAATGAAATTATTTATCAGCAGGAATGTAAATATTGTAATACAATTTAGTGCGATTCCAAGTTTCCCTTCGAATTTATAAATTCGTTATATTGTAAACACAAACATGATAGCTATAAGTCTAGCATTTCTATAGTATATTATAACTATTATGCTATTACAAGATAGGCTACAAGGCCCTAAAAAAAAATTTTGAGAACGAAATTCAATTTTACAAAGATTACTGAGTAGTAAGGAGAAATAAAATATTAAGAACTTCAACAGTCAACTAGTAAAGTTTCACTTAGGAAAATCGAATTTGGAAAAAAATATTCTAGCCAAATGCTAGACCCATATTAAAAAGGAATAGAAAATTTCAAGCTTCAATAAGTCCTCGGACTTGAGGCGACCAACCTAAATTAGTAATAGGAACATAGTTATAAGTTAGAAACTGGAAAAGGCCAAAAGAGATTTGCAAATGAGCTCCATTTCAGTTAGGAAAAGGATTACCTGCAACCGCAAGAACAAACTTATCAATAATGTAAATCAGGAAAGAACAAAACCAGAAATGGAATGTAGAAAAATATTTAGTCAAACAAACGAGCATTACCTCAAGGAGTTACGCATGGAGGGAATATTCTCGTTATTATTGAGAACTATGAAGAATGATAGAAATATAGGTACCTTAGATACAAAGTATAAAAGGAAATCCTTCTAAGACGCAACAAAACATATATATATATATATTACCTCTTATAATATTAAGAGGAGACAAAAGTTCTAAACTATACCCATTACCAGCGATGTTAACATTTCAGAATGTTTCAATGCAGAGTTCGCCACAATGTATACACTTGTATAATTGAAAATCCTTGTATAAGCAGTCATAGGGTATAAAAGGAAAAAACGAGAAAACCGTAAGTCTATAAATGAATCAGAAATTATATGAAGAAATCTCATAACAAATTTACAGTGTATAAATAGAATAAATTCAGAAAATTTCTCCTAACTTATGTCATACAAGAAAAAATGAAATACCTGTATTAAGGAGGGTTCATATGACTCTAAGTGTATCATGCAATTTGCACTGGTGCCATCGCTGGAATGATGAGTCAGGAGAGGAAGAATCCTGGGCTCAGAAGTGGAGAGGAACCAAATGAAAGATTCAATGAAAAAATTCACCATTAAATCATACAAGTATCGCATAAAACCTAAGAGATCTACGCCATCCATGTGGTAAGATCTGGGAGAATTGTATGCTGTTAGGGTTTTGGATGGGGAGAAAACGAGGAATTTTACCCACTAGCTGAAGAAATTTAACTTACAGGACTATCAAATTAATGCAATTAACCCAACATTACTCGTTCAAGTTCTCGAGAATGGCAATCAAGTTTAACTGTAGTGTAAGAATAGTTGGTTGTCTATTCATGCCTTAACCTATTATGCTGGAAAAATTAATAATATTGGAAACCAGGACGAAATCCCCAAATCCGATTGACACGTAAAATATTATTAGTACAAGGTACAAGATTTGGGAAATCTTTATAAACCCAAGGTAGTCGTGTTGTTAAAAACAATTACAAGCAACACAAGGGTTGAACGCAGACTATAGTTGCGTTTCAATTGGAAGAAATCGTGTGTAATGTTCATTGTTGAATATTAAATGATAAGCATAGTGCAAAGAGATACACAACTCTTCACCACAGATAATTTAATTACTATCACAATAAATATAATGTGCATTGATTTAAGTTAATTGGATAAAATCTAAAACCTTAAGAGTTTAATGTTTTCTAGGGCTAACATCATAAGGAAATAAGTATGGGCAAGAAGCAATATTTATATAGGTGTTAAATGATATAAAGTCTTTAATGAAATGTTGTGAAAAACATTTCACACAGACATATATATATATATATATATATATATATATATATATATATATATATATATATATATATAGGTATCTTGGATATATCAATATGTATGTAAAACTTTAAAAGAAGAAATGAATTAGTTAGGAAAAAAAAATTGTTGAAAAGAGGTATGTTACAAAGAGATTAGCCACATAAAATATAAACTAATCTAAACTAATGAAGAGATGAAAATATGATGATATTTGATATCAAAACTAAACTAACAATACAATAATATATATGTGCAATTAAATATTCATTCATCACCATCATATCCATGCAAGAAAAGGGAAGAGTTAAGATCATCTAGGAGTAAACATCATGGACACATTAAATCTCCATATCATTGATGATTAAATCACCATAACTTAATTATATAGAAAAACACCATTATCGAGTAGATCATAATATATTGTTCGTACAAACACACATATAACCATCCACATGTCCATTTATTTGAAAGCAATCCACAATATAGTCTAAAACTATATAATGTCTAATGCATTGTAGCAATTATATGTTCTAACTCTAGAATCAAAGTTCATTGTTCATCTTGAACAATGTGTTCCACTCATATGAAATGTGCTAGTGACAAATTTTCCAGAATGGCATCATGATCATCTATCGATAACCTCCATTGTCGTTGTTTTTTCTACTCTTCACTTGCTTCAACTGCAACTGAGTTTCTATGATCAAGTGACTATATTGGGCATAAATAACCTTTGGCTGGTAATCTTGAAAAATAATATGATATTTACATTTCTTTACTTCTTCAAAGAAATGTCCCATTAACACCATTGAACCGATTGGGTATGTATAATTTGATCGATCGTTATACTCTTATAGTAACATGGATTTAAACATAACCCATCATAATAGATAATAATTCATTTTTTCTTGATTATCTTCTGGTGTAATGACAATGAAGACATCCCCTTCTCTAACCATATCAGAAACACGATCATAATCATTGTCAATGAAAACCACTTCATTTTCCACTTCCTTCTCAGTCACGTTTCCAAATGGGGGAAATGGCGTCAATTCTTCCTGTTTCCATGGTTTAACAAATTTCTTAATTTGGTTTTCATAGTCATCGATGGAATCTTTTCGATCAATACATACAAAACAGAAGAAAGAGAAATTTCATTTCTCAATGCAATGTATATTTGTCATATTCTTACTCCTAATTGAGTGTAAACTTCTTTCTTGAGGGATTTCAAGGCAATTAAATGACAATGATCTATCACCATCACCCATTGCAATATACTAAAAGTATCTGCTTGATAAAAAAACACACATGTATGAGTAAATTTTTGAACAATATTTAATATTTTTTTCATAACAAAATACACACCCATGTATACACATATATCTCTAGAGATGTATAATATATTGTTAGTTAAATTTGTACGCTTACCTGTGCACATCATCCATCCTTGGGTTTGATACATGACTTAAACTATCTTTGCACCAAATAACAACATCTAAATAATTTTCAAGTCAGGAAGCTGAGTGATTCAATTGATGCCTCCTAAGTGAATGTTTTACACATTCCCTAGCACCATCGTGCACTCCTTTTCAATGCCCTGTCTCAAAGAAATTCCATGTATGTCGAATGTTGGTTCTCTTATGAAGACGAGAAAACCAAAAGAACAATCTTGTTGATTTAAATTGACCAGCACAACCATCTGACCATACCCAATCTTCTTTAAAAGTGACCCTTCATTTCAACAATTCATTATAAATAACACTAAAAAATGCTGAACAAAACATGTATCATCTGTTCGATCATCACTGATGTAGAAATGTTACTCCATAATCACCTCACGATTACTTTCATTGCTATCAAAACCATAGATATCAAGCTCTGCATGTCTATACAAAATATGCACAAATATAGATATTTTGTCTGAATGATAATACTCACTTTGTATCTCCTTTTGTGGACTAAACGTGTAATTCTCAGTGAATTCAACCACTGATAATATTGTTCCCTTTGGGAACACATCATGTGATTGCTTTAACCGTAAATCCTACCATCGTGCTATATGGTAGTGCTTAATATATTTGTATATTTTCACCTTGAACTTCTCCATAAAATATGTCACTGAAATGTCGTCCTCAAGTAAAGTGATCTTTTTTTATGTTGTGCTTGAATCTGCAACAGGAGTGTAAGTAACATTTTCATATCGATTCCAATTCAAACTGAGATTTGACAATTTGGGATCATTAGGATCAATGGGATAATTTTCATCGTAGAGTGCCAAATGAGAACATATTGGGCATTTTATTCCACCAACATATTCTTTTTTATAAAATAATTTATTATTATCTCGTGCACATAATATCTTTGATAAAAATTCACGAATGCTTGAAGGAGGGGGGTCATTTGAACAATATTTTATGCTAAAATTTACAAATTTCTCATAAAATAATTGGAATTCTACATGGTATCGACAACAACATGTGTCTTGAACAATGATAGGCCTAACATACCATTCTTTAATCTTCACAAATGTTCTAACGGAAACCTTCACATCAGTATTACTCTCCATAAAGTTTTGGAATAATTATACTTGACTCAAATGTGTTATATTTTTGTCATGAGATTCATAAAATCCCTTACATATACAGTGTCACACAACGTCCTTTTCATTTGGAAACACGTAAGAATTCAAATCCCAAAAATCTTTTACCCTATCCCTCACACCATCAGGAAGTCTATCTTGATATGGATGCCTGTAGATATTAGCTCGACATGCAAGTTCATCATTCTCATCTAATTGAATTCTAAATTTTGTATGCCTTCATAAACTTTTTCTTGATGTTTTAAAAAATTTTGAAGTTACTAACATCAACCAAATTGATGAAGTTGGTTTCGCGAGTACACCCGTTAAAAGTGCTCTATGAGCATTCTTTTCAACTTAAGATTGATTTTTGGCTACTGTGGCAAGCACCCGAGTCACATTTTTTGATACCATTTAATTTGCTAAAACCTCTTTCTCACTTTTAATGCCCAATAATTCCACAACATTTTTGAGAGATTTGTGGTTTAAAAATCTACGTAACATCTGAGCTTGTGCTATGATATATTTACCTTAAAAAAGATGTTTCAACCCCCAATTTATTTTATCTCAAACAGTCCTTTCGGGCATTAGTGGTCCCAATTCTTCAATTTTAGTTGGATCCATATTATCTAGAAAGTTGTAGTCATATACAATGTTCTTGGAACTTCGAATTAATTGCAGTGAAATTTGAGGTGTGGTAGTATCTTCTTGTTGTTCTGATGTTGTCCCTGCATAAAAATCAATATTAAATTCTAATTTTAAATTGACATATATATATTTTTAATTTTAAAACTATCTTGAACTACAATGTTTTAAAAAATATATACAAAATTCAAATTGAAGAAACTACTGACTCACCAGTGAGATCGATGTTAATATTCTATTGGACATTTTTGTTTTCAATATTCTCATTTACAAGTTCTTCAACATTTCTAATTTCCTCGTCATTGTCATGCACCTCTACATCTCTTTCATGATGCTCTACCTCCACAGTTATTTCATGACTTAATCTTTCCCTTTCCTCTCGCCTTTTTTTCTAATATGTCATTCTTTTCCACTAAATCAGTTATTTTTCAATCATGCCTTGATAGGAAATTCCTTTTGTTTCCCATGTTCACAAAATTGGAAAACTAAAATCCAATTCTATTTGGACCAAATACACCAAAAAACATAAAGACTTCGGAATAAGTACTTCATGCTTTCAATAAGAGAGAAAATTAAATAAATAATTATATTCATAAAGGCATTTTGCAAAAATACTTCATTCCTTCATAGAGACATTTTTCAAAAATACTTCATGCCTTCATGCACCCAAAAAAACTTCAAAAAAAAAAAAAATTTCCAAAAACAATTTTGCACCCAGAAAAACTTTCAAAAAGACTTCCGCACTACAAAAAAATTTAAAAAAAAATTCGCCAAAAAGAATTTTGCACCCAGAAAAAATTTGCACCTTCGCACTTTTAGAGCCCTTGCACCTTCACACTTTCATTGGTTCAAAATGGTGTGTGGAATTAATCTTTCAAATGAGATTATTTATATAGAACTCTCACCCGAAACATTACGATGATACGATGAATCTTCAGTAGATTCTGTCTGCTGAAAATAAAATGTTTTGATAAAAGTTTAATAAAATCTTATCCGAGACTTTATTAAACTCTCATCCAAGAGTCTACCTTGCGTAAACTCTCGGGTGCAAACTCTCGACTGAGAGTTTGTACAAATTTCAGATGAGAGTTTATCCGCACAGTTAAATTTAACCTGTGGCGGTTTGAATTCTTAGTTGAGAGTTTAAAATTTCTTGGGTGAGATTTCAATAAATGTCTCGCCCGGGAAATAATCTCGACCAAGAGTTTCTAGTCAATGAAAACCCTATAAAATTCAACAGTTTTCAGAAACCTGCAACTTTGGAGGGGCAGAACACCTACAAAAATAAAATTTTATCTGTTGGACATTGTACCATTAGATTCATATCTGAATCTAGTATCTAATGATGTAAAATTTGCGGAGTTTCATTAAAAATTTCAATTTGTTATTAATTTTATACTAAATTGTGTCACTGTGGAATTTCATTGTTCTAAAAATTGCAGTGAATGAAAATTAAATAACTTTAAAATGGAAACACCAAAAAAATCAGAAAAATCATATTGCACTTCCTCTCCCTCTCTTATTCAAGAGGGTGTTCTCATTTTTATTATTGACAATCACATTGAAAATAAAATCTAGGGCTCATAAAATGTACTGAAACATCACTATTTGTTTGTCTTCGTCCATTTCAAAAAATAATAAAAAATAGTGATTTAATCTAAAAATTACCGAAAAATAGGCATTGCACTAGTGAGATCTATGTAGATTATGATGATATGCTTTATTTCCAAAAAATTAATAACCTTCCCTAAAAAAAGTTAGGGTTCAAAAAGTGACTATTTATGTTTGCCTAAAAATTTCAAGTATATGCAGTTTGTAAACAACAAATTTACCCTCGTAGATTTCAATATTTTTTTTTTAAATATGAGTATGGAGGTAAGACAATTATCTACAAATCTTGTTTGTATGTAAAAGTGTAATTTTCATTGAAAATATGAGTTTAGTGGAGTTGAAGTTGAAAAAACACAGAAAATTACAATTTTCAACGTCAAAAAAGGGAAAAAAGTGTTTCCCAACTTGATGTTTTCATATCAGTGATGATCATACACATGATACATATTTTTCACAACATTGATTTGAAAAGATTTATGACTCCTTGAAAAGTGGTGAAATAAAATTAAATGAACATTGGATATGGTTAGATGGATGCGCAGGTTAATTAAATATGCATGATCATTATTTTGGTTGTGTCATCTTCATATGAAAATCCACATTAAACATTTTTGGAATTTCTTTGAGACTAGCCATGGAAAAGGAGAACATGACGTTGCAGGGGCATGTATAAAATGAGAACTTCGAAGATATCAAATGGACCACTCTACAAACCAATTTGTCTCAACTGAACAGTTTGTTCAATGGTGCATCACTACATCAAGCCATGAGACTAATCGATAAAGGGAAGTATGAAGGTACATGATTTAATGTTTATTGGATTTCTAATTTTAAACATTATTTATCACAATGATTATCTTTGATGGTATTTTGAATAACATATTTATATTCTTGTTTGAATTTTCCATATAGGTTTTTTTGACATATTGGGGTCCAAGATGTAGATAGATCGATTGGAGATGACATTAAAACAATAAAAGGGACTCGAAAATTGCATTGAATTAAAACAAAGTTGTCCAAAAATGTGTTTGCATTGGATAGAAGAAAATATTCTTGTTTTTGTCATGTTTTCATAGACAAAACATAATCTAATGATGTTTGTGAAAACAAAAGGTATGTGAAAGATTGGAAACATACAAAACTAAATACAAATGGGAAAATGTTTGTTGCAAACTTTGAAGAAAATTTGCAATCAGAGGTGACTACAATATCATCCGAAGGTGATCGAGTTTTTGATCTTTTTAGAGAAGGTAACATTTCAATTGCTTTCAAATGATAGAGATCTAGAAAGAGATAATAAAATCAAGTACACATGTTAATTTAAAGTCAAATTTTCATGTTAATTATGATCTAAATTTAAATACATATGTTTTTTTTATTGTGCAAGAGATGTTTTTTTTGTAGTTGCACCTAATACCAACGATGAAAATGTGAAGTATTATTTTATGTGTTGCACTGAATGAAAGATGAAATTATTGGAAAACTATGATGATAACGAGTTTGCATACGACAGAGGGTCTATTATACTGAAATTTTATTTTTTTCAACAAAATCATCAAATTCAGGATCTTTTTGACTTTCAAGACTATGAACATGATGTCATAAATTGTCAATATAGTCACTTGGTGTGTGCAGCACGCATAAATTTGATAGAAGTTCAATCAAAGAAAAAGTTGAATATTAAGAAATGGAAAATGTCAAAATCCGATCATAAATGGATCATTGAACATGAAATTCCATTGGATTTTTTTTTATTAAACTTCCCAACAATTTATTCTCTTTGGATTCATCTTTTAGAACTTCCATAACTCAACTAAAAACTGAACTAGCCTTTTTATGTTATATGTACAAGTGTTTGCACATGTACATTGTTTTGGTACATGCACACGAGTAATTTATAAACATGTGTACACATACACATGTAGATTATCTAGTTTTAAAATATTTCATACATTCTCTAGTACAATTTGTCATAATGTCATTATTGCAAAATGCACATATGTGTGCATCGAGCATAGTTGATATAATGCAAATTTTAAGTTGCACGATTTTGTTTTAGATGTATCTATTAACTAAATTATAATATTCATTCTTGAATGCAAAATGTGTGGCTATCAACTGAAATATCTTTTGTGTGTACATTAATGAAAGATGTTGTGTACTTGATAAATGTTTTAATGCAATTCTAAAATTTTATGATTGTTTGACACATCTAAGAACACCTAGACTTTTATGATTTTTTTTAGATATATACATCGATATGTATTGTAATTCAATCATTTTTACATATATTCAAACATGTACTTCAATCATTTTTATGCGAACTTAAATATAAAGAACCATCTATGGTTGTTTTAAATGACATGTATGATCATGCAAAATGTACTTAAATTATCACCTAAATAATAGATGTATCCTAAAATTATATAACATTCACACACATGTTCAAATGCATAATATGTACCAATGTATGTGTTAAATGTAATTTGAAATTTCCATCTAGATTCATTTTATATTTAACAAATAAAATGACAACTTGAGCTTTAAGAACTAAACATTATATCACAACATGTGAGAACATGCCAAATGTAGTTCAATTATCCAAAATATACACGTCTTTTATAATTTGAAATTTCCATCTAGATTCATTTTATATTTAACTATAACACCCCCAATTCATGTGATTGCAATTTAAAGTTAGATACTTGAACTTTATATCCTAAGGGGAGTGGACCCCAAAGGAAAGTTATTTGGTGAATGTAATTAAACATTTAATTGAGGAAATGAATAAATTATTGTGATGCAAATTGACCAAAAATGAGATGATGAGATCACTTGCTAAATCTGAGGATGGATGAGGCAAATATTTCCCCACAATCTTTCAAAAATCCTTGGAAGATAGTAAGTTTTAAAATTAGATTTTGAGGAAAAAAATATGAATTTCCCCAATGATGAGGAAAGTAGTTGGGAAGAGGTAAAAAGCTGGAAAGCTGAGGAAAAGCATAAAACAGCTTTAAAGAATCCCTAAGTGGGAAGCCTAGGCAAACAAGAAGAAAAGCATCCTGAGATTCTGGACGCAGAATTAGAAACAGGCTTTGGGGAACGATAGCTTAAATAAGCTGCTCTTGTACAGATTAGAGGTTAATCTGTTAGAGGAGGTGATCTTAGCTCGGGGGTGAGTTCTGGGAGACAGAAGAGCTCTAAGGTTGGGAGGTTGGTCTACTGCACAAGTGGTATGTCTCTGAGAAAATTTGTCTTATTGGTTGCTATAGTATGAATTGGCTACATATAAAAACAAAATTTATTTCTAAGTTAGTTTATATTATTAGTCTGCATTTAACAAAATGTAGTCGCCAGGCATTAACCTGGTTATCCTATATAGTTGTAGAAGAATAACCTGTAAAGTGGAATTCCACAGAATGTTTAAACCCAAGGTGGGGTTAAATCTGAGGAAACCTTGTTCTTTCAGGAAACACTGTGAATTTATTTTTAATCTGCTTCTGTTTCATAGAATAATTTTATTTACAGCTATCCTAGAGAGAAATTAAATTCACTATAGTATACCAGAACTATAGCAGGATATAAATTAAGACTTATAATGTTTATGAAAAACACAGAGGGAGAGAATCAATAAACTGATCTCAAGTTCAGCCAAGAAATTTTGTTATAATTCCAGAGAATTTAATAGCTCAAATCAACCAGGTTGTGCATGAGTCACTTTTCCTAGGGGAGGAATGAGTACCTATTTGTAAACAACATGAAATAGAAACCATGGTCTCCTGAAAACCACTCTAATATCATATCACAGGGATTGATTCCATATCAGATAATAATTATGAGTAAGCAGTTGAGAACTACAGTAGTAAAGAGTTAAGCTATTTCAAACTGTATGTACAATACTTTTATATAACCACTATTTCCATTTAGCAATAGAAAAAATGGAATGGGTTTAAATCCCATAACCAACCTTTAAATACAATTATTTCCATGTACACAGTTAGATACGAGCTGGAACTAAATTACAAGAAGATGAGAAGAAACTGGAGAATGAAACTATGCTTGCACACCTTTGAAAAATGAGAAATTATAAATTATAGACTTTCATGCATAGTAATCATCTATTGATAAACAAGAAGAGTCTCATAAATGTCCAGTAAACTTTTCATATGTCTAGACAGTCAGGCATAAAACCAGTTCAGTATAACTAGGAGCAGAGGCAACTGTAATTATGCTATAAATACCAGAATATAGACTTACACGAAAAAGAGTGAACAAGCACATCAGAGGAATAGATAAATATCGTATATAACAACCTGTAAATTCTGATGTATGCAATTTAGAAATCTGGAATGTCAGTAGCATTACCAGAGAACAAAATAAGTTCAGACGAGAAAAATTAAACAAAGCCAAATGACAAGGTATGAGATTATATGCACGATTTATACAGTCCCGGTAACATTATACTGTGGCATAGTATATCGAAATTTCATCTAGCAGCCTAGAAAATATATATATATCCCAAATGTCAAAATACATAAGGAGCCTTTCAGGCCGGAGTATTAAACGTGCAACCCCTACTTCAAAAGAACAAATCTAAACAAGCGCCTTCTGCGAAACAGTACAGGAGGTCGATATTAGATTTCGACGCCCATGAGAACGACGCAACAAGAGAAGAGCAATAAATCCCACAAGAATACCGACCTGGAGGGGCCAAGAGGTCCACGTTAGCAACCCTAACGATTGAAAATATTAAGTGTTGTGGTTACGAACATGCCATAACCAATTGTTACCTGTAAACAACAAATGCAACAAAACAAAAGAGGATTAGTCAACTTGAAATAGCGTAGAGACATAAGTGAAGAACGAAAATAGTAAAGCGGTTAAAATCATACCTGTGGAACGCACGGTACAGATACGTAGATTCCTGAAACAAATTTGGGTGCAGAGAGGGATTAACACGCAACATCTTCAGAATAAGGAGGAAGTTGCAATTTAAAACAGAGGCGAGAAGCTCAAGAAATTACCTCATGAATATCCACGATAGGGTAGACGTCTGTTTGATGAGATGCGAAGCCACTACACCAGAGGCATAACATGCATGAGTGTCATCCTATGAACCCGCAGGAGTAGGGTTGACGAAACCCTGGAAGCGAAACACAATCACAAATGGCGCTGAGAGTATGAGTCTTGTAACCTGAAGCGCCATGGTTTTCTTGGCAACAGAGAATTTGTAAACCCTCCGCCGAATGTAGAAATTGGAAGACGCAGAGGTGCACGATGAGTTGAAAAATGCAGAAACCTGACTCAGCTCTATCCAAAAAACTTATATAATGCTTCGATAACCGCCTTAACCCTAACCAAACACGATCACCATCATCCACTTGGCGTAATCGTGGAAGCCAAGCCACGGATCGAGAATAGCAGAGGTGAGTTAAGAGCAGCTGATCGCATTAATGGAGTATAACTCCGAATTCAAGTCGAGATGTCCGGTACCTGTGTTGGTATGGTCGATGTACATCCTGCGTGTCAAGCTAGCCATCGACGTGGACTCACCAGACCATCGAATGGAGGGGTATGGAAAACTACACAGACTATTCCACTCTCAGTTACTCATTTTGATGCCTGACGTGGACACAAGTGACCACACGGTGATACACATAACAACCAAAAATCTATTTTTACCATACACCTTACGTGTATATGGATTTCAATTCGCAGTACAATCTCTGAAGTCGATTGGAAATCTTATGTAACGTGTTAGGCGTCATGTCAACCAGCGTATATGAGGGTTAATGCCAAACGTATGGAAAACAATTCAATTTCCAATACTATGTCGAATCATATAAACATAAAAACAAAATCATTTCCCTCAAAGCTATACCAAAACACATAGCAGAGTAATCGTAACTATGTGTCGAAGGGTCGAACTTGTGTTTGACCCAAAGATCATTTGATTTATGTTTGATTTTACGTGCCATATAATTTACCATTATATTCAACAATTTGATAAATGAAATACATGACCCTCAAGACCAAGGTGAATGTGCAAGGGTATGCGAGAATGTCTAAAGATCCAAGAAAAAAAAAATATGTTCACCCTTGAGATGCAATTAGCATAAGGTAAGAAGTAAGAATAGAGGATTTAATTGCGACAGTATATGATGATGAAAAACATCATGATAACAAGGTGAAATGTCATAATAAATCTATACTTACAAGTCTGAGTTCATGAAGAAAAAATTTTTTTGGGTGTGAAATTTGGAGGTGTGACATTAACAAATATAATAATAACTTGATTTTTAAACACAAAACATTATATCACAACATGTGATCACATGCCAAATGTTGTTCAACTGTCCAAAATATACACATGTATACATGTTTTGTAATTTGAAATTTTCATCTAGATTCATTTTATATTTAACCAATAAAATGACAACTTGAGTTTAAAAAAAAAAACATTATATCGCAACATGTGATCACATGCCAAATGTAGTTCAACTATACAAAATATACATATTGTGTTTTCTAATTTTAAATTTCCATCTAGAGATTCATTTTATATTAAAAAAACAAAATGACAACTTGAGTTAAAAAAAAAAAAAACATTATATCACAACATGTGATCACATGCCGAATGTAGTTCAACTATCCAAAATATACACATGTATTTATTTTGTAATTTGAGATTTCCATCTAGATTCATTTTATATTTAACAAATAAAATGACAACTTGAGTTTTAAAAACAAAACATTATATCAGAACATGTGATAACATGCCAAATGTTGTTCAACTATCGAAAATAAACAGATTTATGTGTTTTGTAAGTTGAAATTTCCATCTAGATTCATTTTATATTTAACAAATAAAATGACAACTTGAGTTTTAAAAACAAAACAATATATCACAACATGTGATCACATGCCAAATGTAGTTCAACTATACAAAATATACACATGTATGTGTAAATTTTAATTTCAAATTTCCATCTAGATTCATTTTATATTTAACAAATAAAATGACAACTTGAGTTTTAAAAACAAAACATTATATCACAACATGTGATCATGTCATGCCAAATGTAGTTCAACTATCCAAAATATACACATTGTGTTTTGTAATTTGAAATTTGCATCTAGAGATTCGTTTTATATTTAACAAATAAAATGACAACTTGAGATTTAAAAACAAAACATTACATATCAAAACATGTGATCACATGGCAAATGTAACTACCCAAAATTTAAAATCATTCTTGATAAAAGTAAATGTAGTTTGAAACTATATCCAAACAGTAAAATATGTCCAAAATTTATATCACATGAACAATAAAAGTAAATATATATAAAAATGTATAGTGTTACAAGTATCAAGTTATATAGAAAAGTAAATATCACTGCATAGATAAGACTATATATAGAAAAGTAAATTTAAGACTATCTATGAAATAAAATGTTTCACATGTGCATCATCAATCAAATACAAATGGATCCAGTGTCTTTTTCCAGCAGTGTCATGAGCCTCGTTGTGATATCCTCTGAAGAATGGAGTACCTGTAGACAACATGTACAAACATTAAAATTTAATGTTTTAAAGTTGAATGAGAATGTAGCACTTCATGTAAAAAAACAAAATGAAAAAAATAAATAAAAAAATCATGTGCAATACCTCATGTAGTTCCCTCTCCATTGTCTTATGTTGCTTGTCCATTAATACATCCTCCACAGTAAACTGTACATTATATATATATTAAAAAATTTCAAATGAAAATGCATATAAACGAATTTTAAATAGTATTAAAAATAAAGTTAGACAAATTTTTCAAATGGTGTGGATGTTCCTATCTCCATCATACACTCCATCGCTAGAGACCTTCGAGAATGGAAATCATCTCCAAAAACCTAAAATTCAAAAATTTTAAAACTATAAAATAACTCAAGATCTAGATCTCATTTTATAATTGAAAATTTTGAAATTCAATTTATAACTTAAACGTATAAGTGAAAAATTGAATACTTATGACAGTGGATTTGGCACATCTCCAAACAGGGAAGAAAAGGGTGGTTCCGAACTAAAATCATATCCCAAAACCTAAAATTTAAAAATTTTAAACTGTAAAATAACTCAAAATCTAGATCTCAATTTTTAGTGGAACTTTTGAACTACAATATATAACTTAAAAACATAAGTGAAAAAATGAATACTTGTGCCGATGGATTTGGAAAATCTCCTAACAGGGAAGAAGAGGGTGGCTCTGAATGAAAATCATCTCCACAAACCTAAATTTCAACAATTTTAAAGTTGTAAAATAACTCAAGATCTAGATCTCATTTTTTAATGAAACTTTCACTTCAATTTATAACCTAAAAAATATTTAAGTGAAAAATTATTCATACTTGTGACTGTCAATTTGCCACATCTCCTAATAGGGAAGAAGAGGGTACCTCCATCTCAAAAACATCAGAGGGAATCAGAATGTTAACATCTAATTATATACATGTACATGTGTACACGGTTATTTATTTGAAAAATATGTCATCATGTTCCAATATAATAATAGATTACAATAATTGTACATCAACATCATGAACACACTAACATTGTTCAGCATATCATCTTGATTGTGATAACCATCTTAATTGTGAGAACCTGAAGCTTCAACTATGATATTAAAATATTCGTTCATAAAGTGTGAGAACTGCAAATGGTTTTCACATATATGATACATTTTTGTTAGATTAAAATATACAAATAAATGTATGTATATACGTATTTATTACAAATTGTAAATGTGTTAAAATATTCACCCTAACCATTAACACATACCGATCCCATTCCCTCTTCCTCATGAATTTTTAAGTCCTGCCAACCATTACGACAATTCTTTGCATATGCTCTGAGCTCTTCAATAGTCATGTTGTCTATATCATCATCTGTATGATACACAAAATTAGCACGTGAATTCTCTCATGCTCTTTGTCGATTCATACAAACATCAATTCCACCAAGTGCACTATGAAAATATTCTATGATGATATCCCTTGCTTCTTGACTAATCGGAGAAGTGACATCCATCTATGAAGACAAATTTTCCACTTGAAGAGGTTAGCTTACCAATGTTGGCTTGGGGCAAGGAAACTCAACATCATTCTTAGCGCCCCTACGGTCACATAAACGACCTTTCCCAGGACCAAAAACTTTAGAGGGAATGTTATTATAATTAGGTTTCATTCCCAAAAATAATTCCACATAAAATAATTTTCCAAAATAAAGAGAAACCTCATCGTTCCATGGTAGTCTTCCATCGGCAGCAACGTTCCTATCATACAAATGGCAAGCTATATCAGGGTGTTTGAAATATTTCACCTTTATCATCTTTATTTTCAGCCCTTATTTGAAATTAAACATAGACTTTGCCATTTCTGTTGTAAATTTGTGTTTAACAACCTTTCATGTATCGAGACCCATCATTGTTTCCTTTCTTTTCCTCATCACTTCTACAAAAATATCAGTGGTTGACCCAAGCATATTGTACACATCTACAAGTGTTCTTAAAGAGTGAGTAGCTATTTCTAAGCTTTTGCAACTCTCAGCAGGGAGTTTCAAAGACACAAGACCTTTCTTCAATTTTGAATAAAGGTGTTGACACCTTTGAAATGTGCATTATTGGATTTTTGTTTCCCAAGGTAATTCAGAAATGTCAGACGTATAAGTCGTGCTTGGTGTACAACCTTCTTCTTGAATAACGCATTCTGGCCTACATCTTTTTAGAGCAACATTTTCACCCTCTGCATCAATATATAAAATTTTATATAAATAAAAAAACATGTGAACAAATTTGTGCAAAGTGAATGAAAATAATATTCAGATTGATGGCCAGCTTAAGATGTTTGGGAAGCATCATGCCCACCCTGATATTGTTGAGAACCAGAATAACTACCGATTGGTTGAGACCCAACATGAACACCCATTGATTGGCCTACAGGGGAATGCATATCACCACCTTCATGCAATTGGCCACCACCTATTGATGGGCCACCATGGGAATGTGTGCCACCACCACCCTCATGACACAAGAGGGAAGGTTCATAAACAAATATGAATTTATAATCAATTTATAAATACATATATACATATAAATACATGTACATATGATTAATTAAATTGCGTGAACCATGGCCATGCTCTATTTATGGAGTAGATACTCTTGTCCTCCTAACTCCTAAAAAATAGAATATAAAATTTATTAAAAACTAATTTAACTCACAAAATTGATAAAAAATAAATTCCATATGTATACATGTATGTACATGGGGATAAAATTATATATATATATATATATATATATATATATATTCAATAAAAAAATAATTCCACATGTATACATGTATGTCTGGAGATAAGATTATATATTCAAATGTCATTTAAAAACATACACTTTTAATATAAATATCATTAACATCCCTCGATCCATGATCCCCATATCTCATAGAGGCATGATATTCTATTGATCTTCGCCTTTCATCCTCCATGATATATATATGGATATCTGCAGTGTACATTTACAATTATTTTTAAAATTACTATTTAAAATAAATTCAAAATATTTCAAAAAATTAATTTAATTTAGTACACAAATGTTGAGAACACACACAAATTATGTAAAACACAAGTTTCAAAGCACAAATTGATGTATGAAACTCACTTTAAACAAAAATTTGTTGAAGTCCTCGCATTTTAATTTTATAAAACATGAAGTTCACCAAGTTTTTCTTACATGGTGGGAGCACACTTGGTATATAATTGAAAAAAACACATGGTCATTAAAAATGATGCATTTATAACTAAAAAACACACACATAGAAAAGATATGCTACAATTTCCATCAATAAATTTTGAAGGAGTGCGTCTCAACACTAATTCATCTTTGAGAGATGAATATTGAATTTGCATTGCCCCGTAAAATACTAGTTCATCTATTAATTCATCTTTGACAATTGAACCTTGTATTTTCATTGCCCCACACAATCGATCATTAGATATATTGTTAACATTTGCAGAATGTATTATAATAAAAATTTGAAATTGTCTAACAATATTGTTTTCTTTTCCATGCAATTGTTTTAGCCTCTCCTTTCTAACCTAATACACGTCTTTCATCTGGTTGCACACAAGTTCAAAATTGGTGAAAACTACAATTCCATTTTATCCATACTCCCTAGCTGTTCTGAAGCCTTTTATCAATGCAATATAGTATGCTTCATTATTTTTTATTCTTCCCAATATATTCATTTTCCTTTGGAGGAATTTGTTAGTCGCAATATTGCAAAGCACATATGTGATAAATTATTTCCCTGGATTGGGATAGCAAGAAACATCTGTGCATAATGTCCATTTTTCAACCATGTTTAGTGGTCTTCTTGATCTCTAAAAAAAAAAAATTCAATAAAATATAGTAAATGAACATTTATTTCAAATGCATGGGAGAATGACATGTACATGGTTTGCCTTCAATTTTATGGGTGAAATGACGTGTACATGGCTCCCAAAAACACTAGCAAATGCCTTAAATTTTATGGGATAAATGACATGTACATGGTTCCCAAAAACACTAGAAAATGCCTTAAAGTTTATGGGAGAAATGGAATGTACATGGTTTCCAAAAACACTAGAATTTTCCTTATTGTAAATGCCTTAAATTTTATTGTAAATTCCTTAAATTTTATGGGAGAAATGGCATATACATCGTTGAGAGAAATGACATGTACAAGGTTACCCAAAGCACTAGAAAATGCCAATTTTATGGGAGAAATGACATGTACATGGTTTTCAAAAACACTAGCAAATGCCTTAAAACTTATGGGAGAAATGACATGTAGATGGTTTCCAAAAACACTAGATTTTTCCTTAATAATATATTAAATGAACATTAACTGCAAATGAATTAAGTTTTATTGCAAATGCATAGGAGAAATGGCATGTACATAGTTTTCCTTAAAGTTTATGGTAGAAATGAAATGTACGTGGTTTCCAATTTTATGGGGAAAATGGCATGTACATGGTTTTCAAAAACATGTAAAATTACTTAAAACTATATTAAATTAAATTTTATGGGAGAAATGACATGTACATGGTTTTCTTTCAAGTTTATGGGAGAAATAACATGTACATGGTTAGGCTTAAAGTTTGCCTTAATTTTAAATTTGGCCTTAAGTTTAGGGAAGAAAATACATGTACACGGTTTCCCTTAATGTTTATGGGAGAAGTGTAAAGTTTGCCTCAAGTTTATAGGGGAAATGACATGTACATGGCTTGCCTTAAAATTTATGGAAGAAATGACATGTACGTGGTTTGCCTTAAAGTTTATGGGAGAAATGACATTTACACAGTTTTCTTTAAGCTGATGGGATAAGTTTAAAGTTTGCCTCAAGTTTATGGGAGAAATGAAATGTACATGGTTTTCCTTAAATTTTATGGAAAAAACGACATGTACATGGTTTTCCTTAAAGTTTATGGGAGAAATTTCATAGAAATGACATGTATATGGTTTTCCTTAAATTTTATGGGAGAAATTACATAGAAACTGCATGTACATGGTTTTCCTTAATGTTTATGGGAGAAATCAAATGTACATGGTCCTCCTTAAAGTTTCCCTTAAATTTTATGGGAGAAATTACATAGAAATGAAATGTACATGGTTTTCCTTAAAGTTTTCCTTAAATTTTATGGGAGAAATTACATAGAAATGACATGTACATGGTTCCCAAAACACTAGCAAATGCCTTAAATTTTATGGGAGTAATTATTTCTTTAAAAATATATTAAATTAAAGTTTATGGGAGAAATGACATGTACATGGTTTCCAAAAACACTATCATTTTCCTTAAAAATATATTAAATGAAAATTTATTGCAACTGAGTTGAATTTTATTGCAAATGTCTTATATGTTATGGGAGAAATTGCATGTACGTGATTTTCATTAAATTTTATGGGAGAAATGACATATACTTGGTTCCCAAAATACTAGAAAATGCCAAGTTTATGGGAGAAATGATATGTACATGGTTTCCAAGTTTATGGGAGAAATGACATGTACATGGTTTGCAAAAACATGTAAAATTACTTAAATATATATTAAATCAAAGTTTATGGGAGAAATTACATGTACATAGTTTGCCTTAAATTTTATGGGAGAAATGACATGTACATGGTTAGCCTTAAATTGTCCATCAAGTTTAAAGGTTTCTTTAATTTTACGGGAGAAATGACATGTACATGGTTTTCCTTAAAGTTTATGGAATAAATGACATGTACATGGTTTTCCTTAAATTTTATGAGAAAAATGACATCTACAAGGTTTGCTTTAAAGTTTATGGGAGAAATTACATAGAAATGACATGTACATGGTTTGCCTTAATGTTTGTGGGATAAATTACATAGAAATGACATGTACATGGTTCCTAAAACACTAGAAAATGCTTTAAAATTTATGGGAGAAATTACATAGAAATGACATGTACATGATTCCCAAAACACTACAAAATTCCTTAAAGTCTATGGAAGAAATGACATGTACTTGTTTTCCAAATACAATAGAATTTTCCTTAAAAATATATTAAATTCAAGTTTATGGGAGAAATGACATGTACATGGCTTGCGTTAAAGTTTTCCTTTGCCTTAAATTTTTCCTTATATTTTATGGGAGCAGTGACATAGAAATGACATGTATATGGTTCCCAAAACACTAGCAAATGCTTTAAAGGTTATGGGAGAAATTACAAGTACATAGTTTCTAAAAATGCTACATTTTCATTAAAAATATATTAAATTAAAGTTTATGAGAGAATGGCAAGCCTTAAGTTTTCCTTTGCCTTAAATTTTGTCTTAAACATTATGGGAGAAATGATATGTACATGGTTTTAAAAAACACTATTTTCATTAAAAACATATTAAATTAAATTTTATGGGAGAATGACAAGCCTTAAGTTTGTCTTTTCCTTAAATTTTATAGGAGAAATGACATGTACATGGTTTTAAAAAACACTACATTTTCATTAAAAATATATTAAAGTAAATTTTATGGGAGAAATGATTTCCTTAAAAGTATATTAAATTAGATTTTATGGGAGAAATGACATGTACATGGTTTTTCTTAAAGTTTTCCTTAGAGTTTATGGGAAAAATTACATCTAGAAATGACATGCATTAGAGTTTTTCTTGAATTTATGGGAGAAATGACATGTACATGGTTCGCCTTAAAGTTTGCCTTAAATTTTATGGGAGAAATGACATAGAAATGACATAACTTAAATTTTTCCTTGAGTTTATGGGAGAAATGACATGTATATGCTTTTCCTTAAAGTTTTCCTTAAAGTTTATGAGAGAAATGACATGTACATGGTTAGCCTTAAAGTTTGCCTTAGTTTATGGGAGAAATGACATGTACATGGTTTTCCTTAAAGTTTTCCTTACGTTTATGGGAGAAATGACATGTACATGGTTTGCCTTAAATTTTGCCTTAAATTTTATGGGAGTAACTTCGTAGAAATGACATGTATATGGTTCCCAAAACACTAGCAAATGCAGAAATGACATGAAATGGTTTGCCTTAAAGTTTTCCTTAAGTTTATGGGAGAAATGACATGTACATGGTTTGTCTTAAATTTTTCCTTAAAGTATATTAGAGTAATGACATAGAAATGAAATGTATATGGTTCCCAAAACACTAGCAAATTCCTTAATGTTTATGGGAGAAATGGAGAAATGCCATGTACATTATTTTCAAAAAGGCTAGCATTTTCCTTGAGAATATATTAAATTAAAGCTTATGGGAGAAATGAAATGTACATGGTTTGCCTTAAAATTTATGGGAAAAATGAAATGTACATGGTTAGCCTTAAAGTTTTCCTTAATTTTATGGGAGAAATGACATGTACATTGCATAAAAAAACTAAAGTTAATAATTAAAATAAAATTTTGGTAAAATTGTCAATTTACCCGTTTTGGGCACCATGGATTGACAAATCATGGTATTTATCACGATATTCTTAACCCGTGGCTTTTTCTATGGTATTATTCTCTAATGTAACCTATTTAAAGGCATTAAATTCCATTATTTTATTTTATTTTGTAAACAAAAATATTTGGTTGGGGCTTTGAGTGCTATCTACCAATAGAAGGAAAAAAATCTAGGTGATGAGATAAATATAACAATTTACTAAAACTCGTAGAAAAATAAAACATGATTAAGCATGATTAAAATACACTCCAATTAAATCAAAGAATCTTGGATATTTCTGAGAGTTTGAGTTTCTTTCCTTTTTCTATTTCCTACCTTTTGTCAAAGGACATGAGGGATCTAATTTTTTCTTTAACACTTACCATATTGAACCTTTTTTTCAAGTGTAATATCATTTTATTTCTTTTTCTCCTTCCTCATAGGTGTGTCTTCTCTACGTATGAGTCCTTGTTTTGGGTTTGTTTTGGGGATTTTTAAAAGCCTCTTCAAATTACCTTTGAGAGCCTAACTCTTTATCCCTCTCTACTTGTCCACTTCAAACATATTTACTATGGAGCAACCTACTCTCCGATGAGTTTTTTCACCTTCTAATTTTTCATTTAAAAATCCATAAATCAAAGCTCCCTAAAGGTTCTTGGTGTTTTTGTCTCTTATGATGAAGCCTCATTCTTAGTGACTAAATTTTCTTGAGTTGGAGCATCCTGTGGGGAAGCATGTCATTTTGATCTTTGGGATTTGACCAATTGGATCCCTTAGTGTAGTTTATCATCAAATATTTTTTCTTCTTCATTTGCTTGATTGAGCAGATCAAATTGTGCCCTACCAAACTTTCGTTCATTCTAGAGGAAAATTCTTCAACTTTGATAGCTAATTCAAAAAATACAATAATTTATTCTTGATATTTTTTTTCAAATTTGCTAAATCAAAAAACACAACAATTTGTTTTTGAATTTACTTAACTTATTTTTTATCATTCTTCTTATCTTTAACATTTGACATATAAACAACAAACATTTAAAAATAGAAAATTAAAAAAACACCCATCTTAAAGAGTACACATGATAACGACAAAAAAGTCTTAACAAATTAAAAAAAACACCAATCTTAAAGAGTACACCTGATAATGATAAAAAATAAAAAAAATACTTTATGAATATGGTATCATACATATCTAAATATTTGAACCTTTTACATGGTAGTAAAAGATAATGAAGTACAATATGCCTAAGGAATCATGCACATCGAAATGATTGAATTTTGTGTTATATTAGAGTTTGATGAAAGTAAAAAAAATTAATGTAAATACATCTCTAAATTTGAAATATAAATCCATGAAACATTTACCTTTTTTCAGATACAATTCATATTGAATACAGAACAGTTTTGCAACTTTACTGCATCATTTTTATCACACATACCATCTAAACAATATATTGTCAAAATTGTTTCGGATAAAGGAGGAAAAACTAAATATTCAATTGAAGCCATAAATTGGCGATCTGGACAACTAATATATTGCTTGAACTTAAAAATTTATGTTCAAATACTGTGTTAAAGGTATCATTTCTGTAATATATTCAACATATTTTCTGGACAGATAATCTATTGCTTAAAATTATGAATTTTATGTTCAAATACTGTGTTTAAAGGTATCATTTCTTGGTATCATTTTTGTAATATATTCAACAAATATGCAAAAAATGATACCAAGAAATGCAGCAAGAAAGCAACAGAATAAAAATATAACCATAAATACAAAGATGCAGTGGAAATAACACTTCATTTCATTAATATCAAAGAACTAAATTTTGCTTATAGACAGAATGGAAATAAACTAGCTAGGGCACTAGTAGCTTATCTCTGAGAAGATATGTGGCAACTACAGGCCTATGAACTAAGTTAAAATGAGGCTCGAGGGCATATTTGTTATTTAGACACTATGGAAAACCCTAAACATCCAAAACCCTAACCCTAGGAGATGAAACGCCAAAACTATGGGCCCCATTTGGGTAAATTGGTGTTTCAACTTCCTGGGGACGTAACTTTGGCATACGATGTTCGTTTGACGCGACCCATACCTCGTTAGAAATATCTATCCAAGGACTAAAAATTTTGAGTGAGAAACATCAATCCATGGATTTATGTTGCTCCCGATTTTCCCAAAAAATGTCATTTAGTGCCTCAAAACAGCTCCCGAAGTTCAGGACCCAAAAAAATGCTAAAAATAGTAAGTTGTGATGAAACTAAAAAACTGAAAGAGACAATGGTGGGGCCAAAAGTTGAATAGGCAGGTGGTCACCAATATCCACCTGGATCATTCCTCCCCCCTTAGGAAGCAATGGTCCCCATTACGTTGAGTTCCTCCATGAGATGAGGAAACTTCTACTAAACTTGGTCCCTGGTGAACCACTTGCCTTGGTGCAGGAGTTGGCCAGCTTTGTGTTGGGTTTTGAAATGGGTATGTATTTGCTTGTAAGCTCATCCTTGTTATCCTTAATTCTTATCTTTTTCATGTCTTAATGCGCTAATATATTAAGGAATTATGGTAAGAAATGAGGAATGATTGCATTTTCGATTTACCTAGCATTTCCCTTCTTCATGCAGGAAAGTGGACAAGGAATGATTATTGTTCCCTACTATTGGCACAACCAGGTCCGAGAAGCAACAAAAGGAAGGAGTCGGTTGTGGACAAGGCTAAGAACGAATCATGGGGATTAGCGTGGAATAGAGGATATGTCTTAAAGATAGAAATTGGTTGTGAATCCCTCAGGATCGGGAAATCCTGAGGGATCACATTAACTATTTACTTTTTACCCTTTTTTATTATAAAAGGAAACGAATGTAGGAATACAGGGGAGATGTGTTGTTTTTCCAAATTGTAAGCTTAATTACAGAATACGTAGTTGGAGAATGAAATTACATTTTAATGCTACTCAAGTTCGATGATTATTTGAAGTTCATTTGTGTCATACATTTCTGATTATCGCAAGTCTGATGGTTTGATAGTATTACCGCTTTCTGTGATTTTATTTCCTTTTTTGTTCATTATTTTCATGTGTTAACCGAATAGTTCTGTTTTATATAATTTACAGTATTGTTGTCTACTCAGTTTACTCCCGCTTTCGGAATGAGTTTATTAGATAAATATTCTGCTCAATGTGATCAACTGTAACGAGTATTAACTATTGCTCTTAAGATCTTAGATTTATATCATTATTGTTTTACTAAAGAATTCATTTGAGTTAGATTCAATCAGTTTCGAACAGAAGAGTTATCACTACTATACTCTCCACTGATACTGTTGTTACTTGAAATACTATAGGATTTGATTCCATTAGAGTATTGAGTTTTCTTTTAATTGCAATTATAATTTACGTGCTACATATATACTGCAATTTATGAAACATTAATCTTTGATTTAAATAGTAGCCACATACTGTGTACACTCTTGAAATAGAAGGACTTGCCCGGATTGATAATTAGTGTGAAGATAATTAGGAGTTTAAAAAGAACCTTTTATCACCCAACATTTTAGTGCCATTGCCAAGGAGAGTGTAGGACATTTACGAATAGTGATGTATATTTGATAGTTTCCTGTTGAGAGAGAACTGGGTATTAAAAACGGAAGGTAAGAACCTGCATACAGAGTATGCAAAATGCCTGCTCCCTCACCCGCTTTCCAGCAAGCTTGTTAGAAATTTAGGGTAGAGGTAAACATTTGAACTGTTTGTATGAATGATTAAGAAGAAAAGACCAGAAATCAATCCAATTCCACTACCCAAACCTGAAAAATCTAAGGGACCGGTGACCCTTTGACGATCAAATTTCATAGATGAAATCTTAAAGAAAGCTAAATCTCAGCCATCAGTAGGTCCTCGAAATGTTGCTTCCATACAACCTATTATCTCCCTTCAAGCCACAGGCTCACCATCTGTAGCCTATGCCGAGGTCCATGGTAAAATTGTAGGAACTAAGTAGAGTTTTCAAGAAATTGAAAATCCATGCCCAATTTCCTTACAAGAAGGGAATTCTTGTAATATTCGTGAGGGATGAGGAGAAACAGGGGAAGAACCAAGATCCCCTCAAGTAGTAATTGAGTGAGGAACACCCAGTATCCTAGACAAAGGGAGTGTTGTTAAGATTGTTTCCACCTCTTGTAATATTCATGAAGGAGGAGGAGAAACAGGGGAAGAACCAAGATCCCCTCAGGCAATAATTGAGCAAGGAATACCCATTATCCTAGACAAAGGGATTGCTGTTAAGATTATTTCCACCTCTTTGGGACACCCTAGGGATTACTCCCTAGCTCCAGAAGTCCTAGAAGGATATTGGCATACATTTGATCAAATGGCTAATAATCCACAAGCACCCCAAACTTCCACAATGTAGTACCCCATCATTGACACAGCTACTAACACGCCTATGAAAGCTATCCCTTTACAAAATATTCCCACCTTTCATGGGCTCACATCAGAGGATCCAGATGCATTTCTGTTTGAATTTTATGTATTATGTCGGGGTTATGATTATACCACTGACCCCCAAAAACTAAATTTGTTTCCCTCTACATTAAAAGGCGCAGCCTTGTGTTGGTTCATGGGGCTAGGTGGAGGAACAATAAATGATTGGGACCAAATGAAAAATTCCTTTCTTAAAAAATATCAGGATTATGGTAGATCTAGGGAATTGAAAGACGAAATATTCCAAATGGTAGCTAGACCTGGTGAAACATTGGAAGAGTATGTAGAGCGCTTCCAATATAAGCTGCAAAGATCCCGCTATGAAAATATGCCCGATAATGTGCTAAAAACTACACTGATTAAAGGGATGAAAGAACAATGGATAGAGAAATTAAATATTATGGGTAAAGGTGATATATATCAAGAATATTATGCTGATATTATTAAATTGTGTATCAAGTTCTCAAGGGGCAGTACGAGATTGAAATCAGCAAAAGACGACATGACCACCAGGGACAGCAAAATCTCGGGCAGAACCATTACTCATACAGAAATTTTCAATCTGCTAGAGGATTTCAAAAGAGATATCTTGGGAACTTTGACAACGCAATTAGACATCATGCAGGCCAAGCAAAAGTAGGCGGAAGTAGAAAATAACCTGGTGATATTTTTCCCGAGATGTAGAAAGAAGCATAGTCACAAAGAGTGTCCGCTAGATATGGTACAAACCTGTGCCATATGTACTAAAGATCACGCCACAGAAAGCTACCCGCCACTTCTAGGGTTAAAAGCAGTCTATAAAGAGGTAGAAGAAGAAACAGAACCAGTCTACCTACTAAATCAGCGTCTCTAATGGCAACCACGACAAAAAGGTATGCCAACCGACCCATCTTCTTCCTTTCATCCCTCACAATATAATGCTTAAAAATACACAGGAGCTATGTGGAAAAACCAGACACCTTTTCCCAATTGGTCACAACAACCATTCTCTATGCCACCTTGGTCTAACCAATCAAACAAAAATAATAGTTGACCAAATTTCCCTTTTTTTCCACCATTCTGGCCATCCTCCACATATCCATTCCAATGGCCATCCTCTATGTCACAAAACCAGACTTGGCAGTCAAGCTGGAAATGACCTACAAATCAGCCATTAGGAATAATCCCCCTACCTCAACTTACACTGCCAACACCCTACACATTGCAACAGAACCATAAAACCAACCTACGACCATAGCTCCCAGCCCAGCCAAACCCGAACCCCAACAATAGACCGATCCAATCTGTGCAAATTATTGAAGGACCCAAGTCAGAAATAGAGTTAAGGGAGTTTAATGAGTTGCAATTAAGGTCTGGGAGGATAATAGAGTCAGAGGGGGATAAAAATATCAAAACTGAAAATCTGTTACCTGTAGAAAAAGCACCACAAGTGGAGAATCCAGTTAAACAGAAAAATCATGATCAAACTATTACCTCTTCTCCACCATTCCCAGAAAGATTAATTATACCCCACTCAATTGAATATCCAGATTTTGATCTTCTGGAAGAATTGAAATTTTTGTGTGTAAAATACCTCTCCTCTAGGCTATTCAGGAAATTCCAATTTATGTGAAAACTATCAAGGAATTATGTATGAAAAAACCAAAGAGGAAAACAAAAACAACTCCAACTGTCCTTGTCGTCGGTACTCTATCTGATTTATTATTAGGCAGAGAAACACCAGTACAATATGAAGACCCAGGAAACCTTATAGTCAGAGTGAAAATAAACGGGTGCTCCTTTCCCAATGCATTAGTTGACCTAGGAGCAACCATCAATATTCTCAAAAAAACAACTTGTCAAAATCTTGGCATTACATCCTTGGACCCAACCACGACCCTCTTGGAACTTGCTGACCAATCAATTGTCAAACCAGAGGGGACATTATAGGATGTAATGGTGTCTATAGATTCTTGGGAATACCCAACAGATTTTCTAATGATCAATCCTATAAATTGATTAGATGGACATCCCCTAATTCTAGGAAGACCTTGGCTAGCAACCGCAGATGCTTACATAAGTTGTCGGACGGGCAACATGACTATAGCAAGAGGAAAATATGTGAAGAATTTGGTCTTATATCCTCCAGCTTAGCCAAGTCTAACAATAATAAAAATGAGGAAACAACCTGTATCATATTTAACTAAAAACATTAGATCACCGGTAACCATAGAAGATGCTCTTGAATTCAAGCTTCAAACAGAAGATGACATCATTAACACTTATACTAACCAAATAGATGTTGTATCTCATACAAAATTTCACATGATCGAAACAACCCTAGATAATGAAATCAAAGAGGATCCCTTAAAATATTTTAACGACCAATCAATCCTTACAACTTCTGTTTATAATAGAAAAAGCATAGAAATCGAGCCAGGGAAAACCTTAAATATCAATCAAAACCTGACTAAGGACCAGGCGCAGAGGCTTGTCCAACTTCTGAGAAAATATAAAGAAGCCTTCATTTGGGATTACCCGGACATGAAAGGGTTTGATCCCCAACTATGCATGCACCACATCTATATAGAGAAGGATGTGAGGCCCATTAGACAACCTCAACATACTTTAAACCCTCATCTTAAAGATATTGTGAAAGATGAACTACAAAAACTGTTGGATGTGAATTTCATCTATCCTATATCCGATAGAAAATGGGTCTCCCCATTAGTAATAGTGCCTAAAAGGAATGGAAAGTGGCGTATATGTGTTGTCTATAGAGAGCTTAATAAAGCAACCCAAAAATATCACTTTCCCCTTCCGTTCATTGACCAGGTCTTGGACACATTGGCAGGAAAAAAATTCTTTTCTTTCCTAGACGACTTCAGTGGCTACAACCAAATTCAAATTTCCCCTTAAGACTAGGATAAAAATACCTTTACTTGCCCATGGGGAACCTTTTATTACAGGGTTTTACCTTTTGGACTGTACAATGCACCTGCTACATTCCAGAGGTCTATACTCAGCATTTTTTCAGATCTGATAAATGAAGGGCTTGAGGTGTACATGGATGACTTTACACCTTATGGAGATGACTTCAAGCCAGCATTACAAACGCTGGAGAAAGTTCTGCAACGATGCATTGCTACCAGGCTCTGTTTAAGCCATGAAAAATGTCACATGATGATGACCGAGGTCCTCATCCTGGGCCATTATATTTCAGTAGCTGGAATCCAGGTAGATCTAGAAAAAATTCAGATAATTCTTTTAATACCTACCCATTCCACACAAACTGAGGTACACAGTTTCTCAGGATTTTCTAGATATTATAGGAGATTTATAAATAATTTCTCTCGAATTTCTGCACCCTTATATGCATCAACGAGAAATATTGATTTCATTTAGACTGACAAATGTGACAGTTCTTTTGAAGACTTAAAATAGCTTGTATCAATAGCCCCAGTGTTAAGGGGCCCAAATTTGGATTTTCCATTTCATATCTCATCTGATGCATCAGACATGGCTATTGGAGAAGTTCTCGGCCAAGAGGAGGATAAGAAGCCATATGCGATATACTACATCAACGAAAATCTATCTCCTACTAAATTGAACTACACTGTGACCGAAAAGGAATTTCTAGCTATAATCTATGCTATTAATAAATTTAGACATTATATAATAGGATACCCTGTCATTTTGTATACGGATCAGTCTGCTATTAAATATCTAGCTAATAAACCTGTTACAAATGGTAGAGTGACAATATGGTTGATTCTTTTGCAGGAATTCGACATAACAATCAAAGATCGACCAGGAAAGGAAAATCCAGTAGCAGACTTCCTTTCACATTTTCCAAAGATAGATGACTCGGAAGCAGTAGAAGACTGATTCCTTGATGAACACTTATTTGTTGTAACCTTTAAAACACCGTGGTACGCATATGTTGCAAACTAATTAGCAATGGGAAAGTAATCCAAACACCTAATACCTAATGAAAGAAAACAAACAGTACAGTGTAGCACGTGGTTCTCCTTGATCAGAGGTTATTTATTTCATACAAGGGCCAATATGTACATTCCAAGATGTGTCAGGGAAGACCAAATATTCGATGTCCTGAAAGCCTACCATGATGGGCCTTGTGGCAAATATTTTGTAGATGGCAGGATTGGTCACAAAGTCTTACAGACGGGCTAGTATTGGCCCACCATATTTAAAGACACCAAGAAGTTTTTCCAAGCATGTGATAGTTGCCAAAGAATGGGACGCCCTGGGTAGTCTGATGAGATGCCCCTACATCCGCAGTTAGTCATCGAACATTTTGAGCGATGGGCGTTAGATTTCAACGGTCCAATAAACCCATTATCTGATAAAAATAAATATATATATTAGTTGAAATAGAGTATGTGACTAAATGGGTGGAGGCAGAAGCATTACCAAGGGCAACAGAGGACTCTGTAATTCACTTTCTTTTCCAAATTTTCGTTCGATATGGCTTTCCTAGAGAAATAATCACAGATGGAGGGCTACAATTTATAGGCCATAAGATTGTTGCAAAATTAAAAAATCACCATATCTTGCACAGAATCACAACTCCATACCATCCACAGGAAAATGGCTAGGTAGAAAGCACCAACAAAGTGATCGAGGCAATACTCACAAAAACAATCGCATCACATAGACGTGGCTGGGCTACCTGATTGCTAGAAGCCCAGTGGGAATACAACACGACATGGAGAAATACCATGGGATATTCCCCATATCATCTAGTGTTTGGAAAAGAGCCCATCTTCCCAATAGAATTTGACATTCATACATTGAGGATAGCTCAAGAAGTAGGCTTGGATCTGAATGAAGCACAGATTAACAGACTACATCAAATAAATGAATTGGATGAAATCTGCCTATCAGCTTTTCAACATACTACACTAATCCAACAACAAAGAGCGAAATGGCATGATGCCCTCATCAAGAAGAAGACATTGCATGAAGGTGATTGGGCACTTCTGTATGATTCTAGGTTCCAGGATTTCCCAGGAAAACTCCGGACCAGATGGTTAGGCCCCTATGAGATACAAAAGGTGCATGATAATGGCACCCTCACATTAGCCACCATTGATGGGTATGGCTACTCTTTTAAAGAAAATGGACATCGAGTACACCTCTATCACAAACCTCTTACCAGGGAGTCCTTTTACCAACAACTACAGGAAGATTCCACTATACAAATTCGTGTTGAGGAGGGAAACCCTCCCACAGTACCATTTCAATGAAGGAATATACTTTTTTTTCCAGAAATTGTACATAAGTTTGCCTTTTTATTTTTGATTGGATTTGATTGTATGTTAGTTTTGATTCTTTCCTCTATTTTCTTTTTTGTTACCTACAGGGAACAACTGTTGTTCCATATAGCGAACAATAATTTTTGTACATATTTTCTTTGTTGTTCCCTACAGGGAACAACTGTTGTTCCCTATAAGGAACAACAATTTTTGTATCTATTTTCTTTGTTGTTCCCTATAGGGAATAGTTGTTCTTCCCTATAAGGAACAACAATTTTTGTATATATTTTTCTTTGTTGTTCCATACAGGGAACAAATTTTGTTCCCTATAAGGAACGACAATTTTTGTGTGAATTTTGCTTTACTGTTCCCTACAGGGAACAACTACTGTTCCTTATAAGGAACACAAATTTTTGTGTGTATTTCGATTTGTTGTTCCCTACAGAAAAAACAATTTTTTGTGTGAAGTTTGTTTTGTTGTTCCCTACAGGGAACAACTATTGTTCCCTCTATGGAACAACAAAAAATTTTCATTATAGCTTGTTTTGCTATTCCTTGAAAGGAACAGTTGTTGTTCCCTTCAAGGAACAACATTTTTTGTGAATTTTTCTTTTGCCATTTTCTTTCAAAGAACAACACTTTGTAAATATTTTTGAAGAACATCCTATTTTTATCCCTCAACAACCCCAGTTTCACTTTGTATGATCTTATTAATGACATGAAAAGTACAATATGTATGGAGGTATAGTGGAGTAGGAAAATACCGTGAATATTATCATCTTTAACAATATTTATTTGTGATGATCCATAAAAATAAAAAGACATAGTTATCTATCTCACTTTACTATCTTTATTTCCACTATAAATTAAAATGATTGATTATCTGTATCGTGTTGGTTCTCCCTTGTGTGTATAACTCTCTCTATATATTATTAATAAGATTATGGGTATATTCTTATTTTATATTGATATGTCAAACTTCTTCTGCCATCCCTACTCTTAAGGAGTGATGAGCCACCCTCTATGTATAAAATGGGGATTAAAAAAAAAAACAATATAAAATAAAAGGAGATAAAATATATATATATATATAAATTTACTAATGATTTTATGATTTTCCACAGAGGGAGGATAGGGGGTCTCCTCACAAGCCAGCCTACCATGATCATAAGGGGAAGAAGTGAAGTGGCATTCTCACTATGGCCACCACACCAGGGATATGATCCAATGGATTCATAAATAAACGAAGTCCTTGGAAGCATGAGGTCTCATCAGAAGCCGACTTGACCACTCTTGCTACTTCCCAGTGAATGGCAATGTGCTCATCTGATCACCAATCCAGCACATTGGTCTCCACTATAGAACATCATAAGGTGTTTCCCTAGTTATATATAGAGGACCATGGTTCTCAAGGGTTAAAAAGCAACTCTATCGAGGCCACGGACACCTGCGGGCAGCAGAAACTCTGCTGATGGTATTGAAGCTTCATTTTACATCAATAATTATTATATCACCCTCTTCTTATAATATTTTCTATGGAGAGATTATGGTTCTAACATCTGATTGAACCTATATGCATGAATATTTTTAAAAGTCAATCAAAATGTTTTAAGTGGAATAATGGCATTAAAAGTGTTATTTCTTGTGTTTTTGTTGTTATTCCATTTTTCTTTATTATATCACATCATGGCACCTTATTATTTGGAATTCAAAATACAAGACTTGGTTTCTCTCTGCCCATACTCCTTATGATCTTGTCATTAATGCGCATTCCTTATCAATCCATTACTCTTGTACCTTGTCGCCAACACATTACCCTTTTCATTTCATTCGGACGAGGATGACCTATCATTTTGAAGGGAGGCGGGAACCCCAGTTTACTTATGAGTGCGCTGTTTTTCTCTCATTTGATTGTGCTAAATAATATGACATTCCATGATTTCCGCACATGTGGTATGATAACATCCTCAATAACAGTATTTATACATAACCATTTGTTGTTCCATTACTCGGCTCTATGCATCGTTGTGTTTTGTTGCTACACTTATCGTTTGTAGAGTTACAACACTATGGGAGGAAGAGAGGTACACAAAGAACCATTGATATTTTTTGTCCCTGATGTAGCCAAGGAAATTTTAGCTCAGGCAGGGTGGATAACATTCTTTACAAGATTCCAACCACCCAGCGAGGAAATTTCCATCGAAGTTTTACGAAATTTACAGAATGGAAATTTTGTGGTAAGGAGAAGGAAAATCAAAGTATCAAACGCGGTGATAATAGAAGCATGCGGGTTACCTGCAGAGCGACTTGTGTGGTCTGGAAAGTGGTTGAAGCTATAGGATGCTATAGAAGTTTTCAGAGATGAAGGACAAGAGCTGGTCAAAAAGGGTAAGGGCGTTCGGCCATCCTCTCTTGAAGAACCATAGGGGGAGCTAGAAAAAATTATGTAGAAATACATTACATGAAATGGGAAAAAAGATGTGGTAAGGCCGCGTCAACTGAAACTTTTAGTAGTTTTAAAATAAAAATGCTCTGTTAATTTACCTGCATTGCTAAATTCTTTATTGCATGACACTGCTGAGAGGCTAAGACAGTCCCAACATTTAGAGACTGTGGTAATACATCACTATTTGACTAGGCTTGTAGTCATCCATAACCTTTTCCAAGAGTAATCAAGCTGGGATGAATTATTTTCAGCTCCGAAAGGAGGTTTAGCCCCGCTTGCACCTAACTAGGTTCAGAAAAGGAAACAGAATCCCCTTTCAAGGGACATACCTCAAGAGCGCAGATAGTCTGCAAGGTTGAGGTCGAGGACAGGAATGGCCGAAAACTCTCAAGACAATATTATCCCTCAAAAATGCATACGGTCTGCAAGGTTGAGGTCAAGAGCAGGAGTGGCCGAAAAACCTCAAGGCATTACCAGTCAATCGATAGAATTATCTAGCCCAGTAAGAGAACAATGCGTGTAGCCAGAACCGCAAGACCAGGGTATTCCTGAATCAAATCATGAGGAAGAACCATATCATTCAGACGAAAAAAGAAATGAATCAGGACTCCCCTCAACACCAAGCATGCCCCCCCAAGAGGGTTTGTTGCATGATTTTGACCTTGCCCAGGTCCTAGCCAATATGAGTAATTATATGTAGTCTGGAAGCCCACTCAATTTTAATGAAGAAGGAATCCAATATCTCGAGAATGCACGAAACACCGAATGTCCATCTCCCTTGAGAGGTGAAAGCCGTGAAGCAGAGAACCAATCTCGTGACACGCTTCCAGTGGAAAATAGCTAGGTAGGCCTAAGCACAGAAAACATAGGCCAAGGAGAAGAAGTAGAGACAAAGATACTTCGGGAACCAGATAATCAATATGGAGACACAATTCTGTTATGACAGAGCCAGGATGAGCAACCAGGCTCTCTAGAGGCAAAAAATATTAATGAGAATTTCAGCAAAGTAGTGGCCCCTCTGAAAAACTATAGACACAAATTGAAAAAGCTTAGGAAGGAACAACAGAAGCTGTGTAAAACATTAAGGAAGCTCAGAAGAAAAATATAGGAAATTACAGAGGGGAAGGTCCTGGACAAAACCCCAGAGACAACAAACACAGCTCAAATAGAGCTCATATCCACTCAACCAATCATCATCAAAGAAGAACAGCATCAAACTGAGCCCATACAACCAGTCATCATAAAAAAATAATAGCATGAAATTTTTGCAGATATAGCTACTCAGACGGAGGCATGGACCTCTCATGAAAAAGAGACCTAGGCAAGTACACCAGCTAAAGACAACACGACACACAATGATCCCACTATTCTAAATCTTCAGGAAGAATTAGCATAGGCTCGACTCATGATAGAACAACTTGAACATGAAACTGTTCCCCAGCAAAAGTATCAAGCGTTGCAGAGGTAGCTTCGAGAGATGAAAGAGATAGAGAATGAGACCTTCGAAAAATACAAAAAGGCAGAAGAGAAAATAGTTAAAATCAAGCTCAGATTGAATAAGGTCCTAGCTTGCACAGATACTATCTGCTCATTATATATAGATGTCTTGGTGTGCAGGGCTCCCACTACTAATTACGCCTTGTTTCTGCTAGAACGATAATTGCTGTTAAAAATTGAAGACGTAGGAGCTGGAAAACCAATTGAATTAAACATAGTCGATGACTTTATACGTTGTTGCAAACTGTATGGTGTAAAGGCTCAAAGGTTTCTTTGCGAATTTTACTTGCACAATCTTGTATTAGCAGATGAAGTGTAAAAGAACCCCAACTCTTTCATGGGAGATTTTCAGTTCTAGGCCTTTATTTCGTTTGCAGTTAATCAAGTTAAATGGTTCAAATCTCATAACGCCTTCCAAAAACAATAGCATGGGTTGGATTTTATGGTAAGAAGTGAACCCAAGCATCCTTTGCAAATTCTTTCCAACCAAAAGAGTCTGTTGAAATGAGAAGGGGTAATTCAAGTCTTAGGGCTTATTCATAAAGGGATTGTACAAACTTGAGTGTCATATTTCCAATCCATACAAGAAAGTTCTATGATTGCATCCAAGCTTAGGTGGGGAGTCTCTACTGGTAGTGTGCAGAATAGAGAGCCATTTCATTATAGAAATTTTAAAGCAGCTGCAACCCATTTTATCATCTATAGCAACCTCATCTTAAGAGAGGGACCTTACTGGTTAGGCTGTCAGTTTCATAGCCCTATCATTTGGTATCCTCCCAAAGGTTACCGGGCCACCCATGAATTTCTTGAAGGAGAGGAAAGGACCGCTTTTGCACTATTAGCTCAACATCATGGCTTCAAACCAATTTTTGATGTCCCTTCTCCAGCCTACTCTTTAACTGCGCTCCATCGGAATTACTTATTTTCATGAGGACATGAAACAGAGTAAGTAGGGGAGTATGTTGGGTTGTGAAATGGGTATGTATTTGCTAGTAAGTTCATCCTCGTTATCCTTAATTCTTATCTTTTTCATGTCTTAATGCACTAATCTATTAAAGAATTATGGTAAGAAATGAGGAATGATTGTAGTTGCAATTTAACTAACGTTTACCCTTCTTCATGCAAGAAAGTGGAAAAAGAATGATTGTTGTTCCCTATTTTTGGCACAGCCAAATTTGATAAGCAACGAAAGGAAGGATTCGGTTATGGAAAAGGCTAAGAACAAATCAGGGGGATCAGCACGGAATAGAGGAGATGTCTTAAATATAGAAATTGGTTGTGAATCCCTCAGGATCGGGAGATCCTAAGGGATTGCATTTACTATTTACATTTTACCCTTTCTGATTATAAAAGGAAATGATTGTAGAAATTAAGGGGAGATCTTTTGTTTCTCCAAATTGTAAGCTTAATTACAGACTACATAGTTGGAGAACGAAATTACATTGTAATCCTACTCAAGTTCGATGATTAATTGAAGTTGATGTTTTCATTGACATCATCTAAAGTAATCTAGCAGTGCCTGCTGGTGGCTAAGGGCCCGACTTCCAGTGGAATTCACTACTTCATATGTGTCATACATTTCTAATTATCACAAGTGTGATGGTTTGATAGTATTATCACTTTCTGTGATTTTATTTCTTTTGTTGTTCATTATTTTCCTATTAACCGAATAGTTATGTTTTATATAATTTACAGTATTATTATCTACTCAGTTTACTCTCGCTTTCAGAATGAGTTTCTTAGATAAATATTCTACTCAATGTGATCAACTATAACAAGTATTAAATATTGATGTTGGGCTCTCAGATTGATATCATTGTTGTTTTACTGAAGAATGAATTTGATTTAGATTCAATCAGTTTCAAAGAGAAGAGTTATCACTACTGTACTCCCCACTGATATTGTTGTTAATTGAAATGCTATAGGATTTGATTCCATTAGAGGATTGAGTTTTCTTTTAATTGCAATTAGAATTTAATTGCTGCATCCATTTACTCTTGTATTAAAAGATCTATACTTCAATTTATGAAACATTACTCTATGATTTAAATAGCATCCACAAACTATGTGTACACTCTTGAAATAGAAGGACTTACCCGGATTGATAATTAATTTGAAGATAATTAGGAGTTTAAAAAGCACCTTTTATCACCCAACACTTTGAAAACCCAATATAGTTGGATCTTCTGCTGGCGAGTGTTCTTCATTTGCATGTCCATGATACAATCTGTGGTGGCCTATTCCATGCATTCTGGGTTTAACTCTTTTGGTGTGAATTCTTCTACAATGTTAGAGGTGTCTAGTAGAGGTGGGAAGTAAGAACGAAGGTGGTCTACATTGAATATAGGGTGCAGATCAAGGAATGGTGGAATACTAAGATCGAAGGCATTGTTCCCTACAACCTTGGTGATGGTGTAAAGCCCATATCAGAGCGGGTGAATCTTGCGGTGGGGTGTAGTGAGGCACTCCTTCTAAAAATATAGCCACACTTTGTCACCCACCTGGAAGTTCTATGGCACCCGATGTTGATCATGTCATTGGTTGTACTTAGCATTGGCTCTGTCCAATATGTCATGAACCTGTCAGAGGATGTGTTTAATGCACTCGATGAAGTTGTTCGCTTTGTCAGATTTAGACTGAACATGAGCTAAATTGGCTTGAGTAGCTGCAAATGGCATGTCTACATCAATGGTACATACTGGCTGGAATCCCAAGCTCACCTGAAAGGGGCTCTGGCCAGTTGAGCTATGGAGAGCCCAGTTATAATGGTGTTGTACATAAGAGAGGCTCTCATCCCATGTGCGTGGATGCTTTGAATTGTACATGCGCAGAATGTGTACAATCATCCTGGTGATGACCTCTGTCTGTCCATCAGTTTTGGGATGGAAAGCTGTGGACTTGGTGAACTTGGTGTCCAACATTGACCAGAGGCTAGACCAAAATGTGTTGAGGAACTTGTTGTCGTGATCTAATATTATATACTGTGGGATCCCAAAGTGCACCCACACTTATTCAAATAAGAGTTTATTAGTCGATTCTGCTGTGATATTCTTCCTGGAGGCCACCATTGTTAGTATGAATCTTAATTCCAAGCGTATGAAAAAATACCACTTTAGTTGTGCATAACAAACATCCCTAACAGCAAATATGGCTACTAGTATCCTCATATCTGCAGTTAGGTGATCAAGATAAATGCTACAAAAATCTATATCTATGCATCAAAAGACATTAAGAAATAGAAAAAACAAGATTTACTCCATGCATCCAATAGACAAGACAAGAATATGTTGAATGATTTTTTTATTAATGGCACCTGGGAGGAAAAATTAGAAGGGTGTTACCAGTTCTCCTCAATCGGATAGGTTCATGTAAGTCCTTAGCACTTTAGATCTAAAATTCCTCTCTCTTGATGGTGTATAGAACCCAAACAAAAGTGGTAGCAAAATATGACTATGATGGTCGATCAAAGTCAGACCAAAAGTATAGATCCAGAGTGATCTTTAGGCAACAAAAGGTGGTAAATAAATTGGAAAACCCTTCTATTTATAAAAAAATATTGAGTTAGTCTAGATATTGGTGCATAATTAAAATATTATTAACCAAATCAAGATCCAAATTTTACGGAATATTTTATTATATTTGTTGGAGGGAAAAGGTATTTGACTTGGGTCAAATCCCTTTATTTGAAAATAATAAATAAATAAATTATTTATTTATCATTTTAAGGATGTGTTTGAGTAATAATCAAATAAATAATGATTTATTTAATTATTTATGGGCGATTTAGTCATATTTAACAAAGAATATTATTTAAATAAGGTTTAAATAATTATTCCTTGAAAATAATAAGATAAATAATGATTTATATAGTTAATTTCCTTGTTTTGGGTTAAATATAACCAGGAATATTAATTAAACTGTTGTTTAACTAATTATTCCTTGAGGAAAATCCAATAAATGTAGATTTATCTAATATTTCCTCATGGGATTTCCTGTTTAGACTATAAACAACTTAATAAAAGTGGTTTGCTAAGTTATTTTCATAGTGAAAGCAATTTTACTTAGGGTAAAATTGGTCTTACATGGTGTACTTGGGTCCATCAAATGATAATAGGTTAGATGACCAAAAAATGGTGTAACAGATTTCCCCCTAGTGTGCAAGAGTTAGGAGCTAATCGTATGACTGAAGTACGTTGTAAGAACTCAATCACTAGACATCGAAGGGGGAGTTAGAGAGAGAGAAATTTAAGGTAGACCAAAGTGCTGAGAGGACTAGACCCTAAGGAGGCGAGAGTTACAGGTGCGACAAGTCTCTTTTATGAGTGAGTACCTGTGTTATAGGCGGTGGGGGAGGCATACCTATGCCCGTTGAGATAGAGTACAAAGAATAATGTGTCCAATACACGACGGACTGAACAATATAATACATGCTAGCATAAACATGAGCCAGATAAACAACATGATAATGAATCCCACATACATATTGTGCCTGGGATAAAAGCCAGGACTTGTACAATAATATCTAAGTACATGAGATACAAATACAACCCAGATGCCCCTGTAAATAGGAAAGGGCTCTGAAAATCTGACTGATACATGAAATAAAGAAGGTGCTGCAAGCGGCTGAGGCTGACATCATCAAATCTATGGAGCTGCATTGAAGGCTGAGATGAAGAGGTCATTCGGGCATGTGGGGGGCTACCTGTAGGGCCACCCCCTAATGCGGGCTGAGACATCTCACACACACTCGGGAATCACTGGTCTAATCTGCTACATCATTGAAACATTGAGTATATGAATGTTGATCATGCTGAAAGGAGCTGGAGCTAAGAAAAAATAAAGTGAAAGGGCTGTAAGGAGTCCCTTTGCCTAATCCGAGGCACCGAACAAGAGTGGAAGCTAGAACCAAGGTACACCACCCTCTAGACCTATCTTCTGGAATAAATGATCTGATGTCAACAAAAGGAGGCCTGCCATAGGTGAGGCAATAAGAAGTCCTCAACTAAGGCATGAGAGAAAATAGTAGAGTGAATGATAGAGGGACACCAGGGGTGATGATGAAATGGGGGGTAATGAGTAGCGAATGGACAACTTCAATTGCTAGAGCATAAAGGGCATGGATGACCTGACAGCGACTGACACAATATCATGAGGGCTAGGCAACGATGGGACTGGAGGCCATAATGTGCAACCCGAAAGAGGTACCAAGCAACGAAGGATGGAGGACTATGGCGGGATACAAAGGAACTCAGGACAGACTCCATGAATGTGATGGTGACTCAACTCACATGCTCTAAACAAGGGCGACTCGATGGTGCTGCCACAGAGTAAAGGTCCAATGGGTGACCATAGAAACATGAGTACAAGATGGTAACTCATGATGAAAATCGACAAGACCGTGGTCAAGTATGGAGGAAAAGTGGTGCCCCTAGTACGAGTGTTACAAATGAACAAATTCAATTTTGAGGAGTGAAGTGATGCTTCCTGGATAAAATGTGTCCTGGTGAAGTATCAAGTCACTAAAAACTAACATATACCCATTTTAGGGCTTGTTGAGAGATTTCCAACGGTATAGAGAATTCGTCAAACTGAGCTACTATTTGGCCGCAGCAGGTGAAAGAAAAATCAGGGGTTTTATTTTGATAAGTCATTTTCCCTCCAAATTCACTCATTTTCATGTGGAGCTGTGGTGAATGTAGTGAGGAGAGAAGGCCCTAAATATTACGGCGATCGTAGAATACAATCCGATCGTTGGAATTTAGATCCATCAGTTGCAGGTAAGAGGCCTAATCCTACTATTTCATTTCAGTGGATTGAAAGTTCAGTTTAGGTACCCAGAATACATGAACAGGTTAGGTCCCACTTTTTGGGGTTTGTTTTACGACCTGGGTAACAGGTACTGGGTAGAAAACTGTGACCTATCCCAGGAAATGACCTGAAAAGTGCAACCTATCAGAGAAAGGAGATTTCAGTGCTATTTTTGGCTGAGATCTAGGATTTTTATGGCTGAGGGGCATAGGTGACCCTGAGCATGTTGTGGCCATGCCAAAATGTATTTAGAAAAAGGGAAATTTAAAAACATTTTAATGATGTGGTGCGCCATTTATTTTCATTATGGTTATGCAGTTTGAGAAAGGGAATGGAGGATTACCAATTTCTTTTGGTACTGCATATATGAATCAAATGGACTTTAAGTTTCTAGGTTGGCATACATGGTGCACTATCCCAAAGAGAGGATTTGGAGATAATTAACTGGTGCTCTCCTAGAAAACTCACAGGTTGGTTAACAACAATGTTGAAGGGACTAGGTTGTTGATGTAAGATGAAGGAATGATGAGGGGTATCATCCCTAGAGTGATCTGAAGTGATATGGGACTCTAGAGGTTCTTCTAAATGTGGAATATTCATGGTACTAGAGTTGACATGACTAGATACACTAGGAGAGTTGTGGAGGCTTTCTTCTCTTGGTCTCTCAAATATGGGTGCCCCCTTACCCAAACATTGGGTGTCAATGTAATGGCCACAAGGTGTATGTGGTTCGAATGCATGGGTTCGATGTAAGGGGGGATACATAAAGTCAAGGGTGGTGACTGCTTCCATAATTTCGTCATCATAATAGAAGATGGGGTGACTAGTGGAAGAGAAACAATCGGATGCAGCAAAGCTACCTGACTCATCATCATGAGAAGTGAGGTTCACATGCGCAGTGTCACGGAGGGTGAAAAAAAAACAAGTAGATGAAGGATCCACCAATGTTGAACCCAAGGTGATATCTGAAGGGAGGTTAAGAGAAATAGAAGGGGAAGGCCTAGGGGGTTATTCCACCAAGGATCTCATAAATGATGACAGGTAGTCGACAGTGGCCGAATAATCTGTCATTTCAACATCCAGAGGGGGAATTTCTATGGGAGTGGATGTGTCCTCTGGTTCTACTGAAGCAAGATGCACAAATAAGGGAGTAGTGGACTCGTTGCACTTGGCCTCGAATTGGCGAACTGCCGCTAGAGAGGTGCAGAAGTCCTCAAGGCAGGGACAGAGGTAAGTGTAGTGGAAATGGAAATCACACAAAGCATAGGGGTGATTTGTGCGCAAAGACTTGAGTTTCAGGATTGAATCAGGTATAGTGACATATACCTCTGGGATATCAAGCTCTAGAAACACTTCACTAACCATGGGCTTCAGATGAGGCAATTTAGGAAAATTATGGGTGGCATGACTGACAACATCACACAAAGGACACAGAGGTGTATGCTTTGGAGGCTGAGGAGGAGCATGGTTTGTTGAGGAAACCTTGTCTTTTGATGCCCTCTTGTGAGATTTTCCCTTGTTACCCGAAGTATTTGCAATAGGATTTGGTTCCTGTTGAGGTGGCTAAGGCACTGTAGCAGCGAGAGAAGTGATAGGGACCGATTGAACTGAGGTCAAATCAAGATAAGGTTTGGGTTGACCAGGTGGGGTAGCAGCTGGGGGATCAAGGTACTAGACAGGAATACCACTGTTAGGTTGGGAAGAGAGAGGGTAGCCGTAATAGGTACCATGTTCACTCTAAGAAGGAGAGCTATGAATAGTATCTCACCAGAGGGGTAATCACCAGGCAGGATGGCTCCAAGTGGTTAAGGCTTGGAGGAACCATTCCAGGAGGATAAAGAGGCTCATGAGTACCATATGTAGATGAAGGGGCAGGAGGAGGAGGTCCAGAAGGCTGAATCAAAGGGCTAAGAGCAGGCTGTGGAGGGCGAGGAGGCTGTTGACTAGTCGAAACGGGCCTCTTCAGGGAAGCCCAGGATGATTGCATCATGCAAACATTCTATGAGCTGGGATCAGAGACAAGAGGAGGGAGACCAGGGAATGTACCAAGAAAAGAGGAGTCCTTGTAGAATCTGGGTGAGACACTAGTCAAAGGATTGACAGTTTTCTTACTGGCCACCGAAGAGATGATGGAATCAAGGGAGGTATGAGACTTCGGTTCGTAATATGTCAAATAATCAATGGTGAATATATTTCCATTATGGGGAAAGGACATATTGTGGTGAACCGGAGATGGGATAGCAGACATCGCATAGGTGTAGCTATGACCCAATAGAATGTTGTAATATAAGGGGGCATCTTCGACTTCTACGCCAATGCAAATAGTCTTGCCCGCAAGAGTAATAGGACAATTGCGGAATAGGCCAATGGGCTGGGAGGCATGGCCATCCCACGCTCGGAGAGTGATCATGGAAGGAGCTAACTCAGGTGATCCAAGTTGCTTCCAAACCGAACTCAGCATCACAAAGGTGGATGCCCCCTCATCAATGATGCCCCAGGAAACGTTGCTGTTCCAGATCTTCACTGGGATTTCGAAGGCGACGGAAGCAGGGAGAGGACAATGTTCTGACCGGTCAACATCAAAGACAATCAATCGATCGTCGGAAGGATCTACAGTGCCCATGGCAGATAGTATAGCTTTTCCTTGTGAAGGGAATGACTCGAGGAGTTCCAATGTTGAAATGTCAGTAGGGGCTTGTGCCAAATAATCTACTATGTTATACGAATGCGCAGCTTTTCCATAAGCAGCATTTTAGCATAGTGGTCCCTTAGGTATCTTGGTATGAACCTCCGCCTTAGGCTAAGGGATCTATAAGGGACCATTAGGTGTCAAAAGAGGCTCTGTAGAGACCCAAGGAGGCAGCTCAGGGACAGACGTAGTGGGAGGCTTGTTGTACTGACAGGACCGAGTCTGAACACTGATGTCTATGGTTAGAGGTTGATCAGAGTTCATCATGATAATCTGGTAATCGAAGGTACCATATGGAAGAGGTTGAGTGGCCACCTGACCTTTAGGTGGTTAGGTAGCCACAAATCCTTGCTGAGGGAAAGGATTAGTAAGCACAACCGGCTAACTAGGCGCAGCACTGGGAGGGATAGAAGGGGAGGCTTGCTGTCCTTGCAATGTTGCTTGAGATTCCCACATCTACCACATCTGTGGTAAAATAGGACAATCATGTGTGTAATGACCATAAAAACCACAACAAGAACAAAGCTTGTTCATGTGAACAATCCTGTCTTGCTTAGGCTAAGTGCCCTGTTGCTGGTTCATAGTGTTAGGAGCATTACCTTGATTAGTTCCAGGATTACCAGAGGAAGATTAATTTTGAGTGCCTTTCCTCTTCTTTTTCGAAGGAGGAGGATTAGTTGCGCCCTGTTGTGTGTACACCTGCTCCTGAGGGGGCAGTGGCTGTTGTTGTAGGGGTTGAGAATGAAAGGGAGGTGGAGGTGCTAATGCTAGAGGAGCTGGAGCACCAGGCTATGGATATGAATAGTAAGGAGGTTGGGTAATAGTGTGGTAAACAAAAGGTTGGGAAAAAAGAGGAGCCATGCCGTATCCTAGATACATGCTACCGGGAGGGGGAAAAGTGCAGGAGGTGCTGGCCCCCCCGTGAGGAAAGCCATAGCCCATGAGAGGTTTAGCGTATGGATTAGAGAGAGTTCCAACGATACCGTCAGCAGCGTGAGCTTCCCCCGGTGGGTTGGCACTATCGGGTCTGGGAAGATCAGGTAGAACGGTATAAACATAACATGATTGAGCATAGATTAGGTCATATTTTAACAAAATTTGGAGAGCAGCTTCTTTGTTTTGAGGAAAGTGCGATGCGACATCTTTCCCGATAGGTGGAAAGAGAGATCTAAGTAAATAGTCCATGTACACACGGTCTTCGAAGGTAGGGGCTCGACATAGGCTCTTTCTTCTTCGCCATTCCTGGACATGGTCGGATAGGCAGGTCACAAATGATTGACGGAAAGAATTGAAGAGTTCAGTACCAGTGTCATAACAAAGGGGAAGATGGAAGTAAGATAGAAAATCTCGTGCAAGAGTGGAAGAGGTGGTATGAGAAGAAGGGGCCTGATCAACATACCACTTAGAAGCTTCACTAGTAAGCGTACATTGGAACAATCAAGGATGGATAGAGTCGTCAGTAATGGATTTAGATGAGCACCACATGTGGAAAGATTGAACATGATTTGTAGGATCTTCTCCAGCAAGGCCTTCAAAATTGGGGATGTCGAAAGGGAGCTTAGTCGGCATAACATGCCAACTAGCATCATGGTGTATAGGGTCATTTATCAACTGGTCAAAATCGGGAAGGCTAAGGCCTGCCATGAAGGGGAGCAAGGGCGCAACCAGGGTAGTGTTTGTTGTGGTCCCACTAGTGATATTCCCAGCATGAGGTCAGGGGTTACCACTAGTATTAGGTCTTGCACCAGAAATGGTGAAGGTGATAGGGGGAGAACCGAAGGTGGAACGAGAAGCAAAACCCAATGAACCAGAAGAAGATTCGGAGTGCAGACTCGGTGGAGGAGTAAGTCTTCCTACCAAAAACTGAGGATGAAGACCAAGAAGTCTTTGGGATAAATGCCTTTGTGGTGCAATGAGGATGACATAAACATAACACAAAGGAAAAAGATACTGACAAGGGTAGGGAGGTGCACGATCAACTAACTACAATGTCGAAACAAGGGCAGAGAGGTGCAAGATCAATTGATTTCAATGTTTTAGAGTATTTGCTTGGTGGTGTTAACCAAGCCATTTTTCGCTTAGGGTGTGTGTGCAAAGTGTGTAAATTTTAATTTTGAAACCCAGATGTTTGTAGAGAAAAAGAAAAAGTGTGTTTTGTAACTGAAAATAAACCTGCAGATAAAAATATATGAAACTGAAATAACAGAAAAATAAACAGCTAATAATGCAATAATCGAAACCCAAGGAGGCGGGACTCTAAACAATTAGTCTGTAGCCGGGTAAAAAAACTAATCAAAACACACTAAAATAGCCAATAGATCTAAGGTTAGAGAGGGATAGGGATCTAAAGGTAAAAATTTGCTGGGAAGTGGTGCAGAAAACAACAACAAACCAGAGGAAAAATTGTTGTAAATGAGGTAGCAAAAGGCTATCTCTTGGAGGGAAATGGAGTGAACCCTAGAGGAAAAACAAAACAAAGCTAAATGAGGTGATTTGGATGGATAACAAGCTAATGTGAAGCGGATCTGAAGGTGAGTTATCAGATCTGAAAAATGGTTGAACACTCTGAAAATTTTAGACAACCTGCAACAGCGAAAACTCTTCCACAAAGTGTGGAGGGTACTGAAGCCCAAGGGGCTAGGTTCCAACTTAGTTGAGTAAAACATAACAATTACAGGTCCAAAATGGGAGGAGACAGAGGTTAGACAACCCTGAACAGAGGCCCAGACAAACCCAGAAAACTTTCAGACAAACTCCCGCAAAAAATCCAGGTCACAGTTTCTGACCTGTTTTCTACAGAGGTCGCAATTTTTGGGCTGATTCCCACTTCTTGAAGCTCCAGGTCACAGGTTTTGGGCCAATAAGAGTGACTTGAACTTCTGGCACTTTCGGCGGAAAATTTCAAAAAAAAGTGTCATCTCAGCTGCGGCTGATTTCTGTTACCTGCGCGATAGGTCCGAAAATACACAGAAGTTAGAATTTTTATAATTTTAGGGTTTTATAAGTTAAAAACAAAATCAAGGAAAGAAAAAGCAAGAGGCTAAAGATAAATTATAGGGTTTGAAGCAGATAGATATGCAAGGATCATAAAAACGACATCGTTCATAATCGTAAACCCATGTGGAGTCTCCAGTTTTTAGTATGAATCTTAATTCCAAGTGTGCGAAAAAAGACCACTCCAGTTGTGCATAACAAAGAGGCCTAACAACAAATATGGCTGCTAATATCCTCAGATATGAAGTTAGGTGATCAAGATAAATGCTTCAAAAATCTATATCTATGCATCAAAAGACATTAAGCAGTAGAAGAAACAAGATTTACTCCATGCATCTATTAGACAAGAGAAGAATATGTTTAATGAATTTTGTATTAATGGCACCTGGGAGGAAAACATAGAACGGTGTTACCAGTTCTCCTCAATGAGATGGGTTCTTGTAAGTCCTCAGCACTTCAGATCTAAAATTCCTCTCCCTTGATGGTGTAGAAAACCCAGACAAAAATGGTAGCAAAATATGAGTATGATGGTGGATCAAACTCAAACCAAAAGTATAGATCCAGAGTGATCTTTAGGCAACAAAAGGTGGTAAACGAATGGGAAAACCCTTCTATTTATAAAAAAATATTGAGTTAGTCTAGATTTTGGTGCATAGTTAAAATATTATTAACCAAATCAAGATCCAACTTTTATGGAATATTTTATTATATTTGTTGGAGGGAAAAGGTATTTGACTTAGGTCAAATCCCTTTATTTGTAAATAATAAATAAATAAATGATTTATTTATCATTTTAAGGATATGGATGAGCAATAATCAAATAAATAATGATTCATTTAATTATTTGTGGGTGATTTAGTCATATTTAACAAATAATATTATTTAAATAAGGTTTAAATAATTATTCCTAGAAAATAATAAGATAAATAATGATTTATCTAATTAATTTCCTTGTTTTGGGTCAAAGATACCCAGGAATATTAATTAAACTGTTGTTTGACTAATTATTCCTTGAGGAAAATCAAACAAATGTAGATTTATTTAATATTTCCTCATGGCATTTCCTGTTTAGACCATAAACAATTTAATAAAGGTGGTTTACTAAGTTATTTTCATACTGAAAGAAATTTTACTTAGGGTAAAATTGGTCTTACATGGTGTAATTGGGTCCATCTAATTATAATAGGTTAGATGACCAAAAAATGGTGTAATAGTCATAATGGCCATCTTCGAGAATCTGTTAACGACCACGAAAACACGGTCATTTACATGCTTAGTAGAAGGAAGGACCAACATGTAATCCATGGAGATGGATTCCCAAGGTCAACTAGGGGTAGGTAGCAGAGTATAGAGACCTTGCTTCTTAATGGTCAGTTTGGCAAAGGGGCAAGTAGTGCAGTATCTGATGTACTTCCCGACATCTTGTCGAAGGTTCGACCAATAGAAATACTTCTGTAGTACTGCCACTATTTTCTCGACCCCAAAATTCCCAAAGACTTGACTGTAATATGCTTCCCATATCATCTCGGCATGCTCACTTGAAGGAACACAAAGGTGTCTCGGGTGACATAACAGTGCATCTTGGAGGTAAAAATTTGGAACTTGTGTACCCCCCAAGAGCTCCTTGTATGTAAGGTTGAATTCTGGATCGCTCTTATAGAGAAGAATCCAATAAGAAATCTCGTGCCCATAAAAGTTGAGAATGGTGGTTATGGCCATGATCGGTGGTCGGATGAGGCAGTCTGCAACATTATTGGTGCTACACTTCTCGTACTTGATGTTCAAATGAAATTGTTCCAGGTATGTGGACCACTCCTGATGGTGATTTTTATACAACTTCCCTTGTGTCTGTATGAACTACATGGGTTGGTGGTCTGTGTGGATGACTGTCTCCTTCCCCAAAATGTAATGCTTCAATTGTCAACAAGCTTGCACAATGGAATACATTTCTTTTTCATAAGTGGGATACTTGCGAATTGTGTTGGACAATTTCTCACTATTATATGCCATTGGGTGCCCTTGTTGAGTAATAACTTCCCCAATAGCATAGTCAGAGGCCTCTTTCTCGATCTGAAATGGTTGTTGCAAGTCTGGTAATGTGAGAACTGGGGCAGAACATAGGCGATGTTTCAATTCTACAAACGCCTTCTGTTGAGATTCTGACCAATAGAATTTTTCTTTCGCTCCTTCCTTGGTGACTTGACTCAAGCACCAAATGATATGAGAAAATCCCAACATGAACCTACGGTAGAAATTAGCAAGACCCAGAAAGTTGCGAAGCTCTGTTAGAGTGGTTGGGGCTGGCCAATCCCGAATCACTTGGATCTTGGCTGGATCCACATGAACCCCCCTTTAATCAATAATGTATCCTAGATATTGAACCTAGGTCATGCCAAAAGTGCACTTCTCCAAATTGGCACACAACTTGTGTTGTCGTAGTGTTTGGAGGACTTCTCAGATGTGGTGGAGGTGCTCTTCCCAAGTCTTACTGAATATCATAATATTATCCAAGTACACCACTACAAATGAGTTGGTGAATGGACGCAAGATGTCATCCATCAAACCCATGAAGGTTGTAGGAGAATTCGTCAACCCAAAAGGCAGGATGAGCCATTTGAAAAGGTCCTCCTTGGCTTTCAAGGTAGTCTTCCACACATCTGAGGCTTCAATTAGTACCTGGTGATATCCAGACTTCAAGTCAATCTTGCTAAAATATTTTTCCCCTTTGAGTTGGTCTAGAAGGTCATCAATCCATTGGATCAGGTACCTATTCCAGACAGTGACCTTGTTCACTGCCCAATAGTCAATACAGAGTCTCCAAGTCCCATCCTTATTCTGTACCAACATGATCGGGCTCCCACAAGGCGATGAAATTGGAAGAATGTGACCTTTCTGCAGTAGCTCCTGAACATACCTCTTGATTTCATCATTCTCTAGAACAAAGCACAGTTACTTGGGGTCAAATCAATGTGGTGCTTGACCTGATAGTGCAGAGGCACCCCTATGGGTGAGGTTAATATCTCCTCGTACTCCTCCACAACCTTGTCCATTTGTTGTTGTCATGCAGAGGAGACATGTCTGGAGGTCATGGCCACAATCTTCTTCTTGCCCTAGGGGCGGATCATCAAGAAAAAAAATTTCCTGGTTTGGGAAATGAGCTTAGTGCATTGTTTTGCAGTAACCAGAGAGATAGTGGGAGGTAGTGGTACCTCTGGTATCCTATACAACTTATTTCCCAAAGTAACAATAATAGCCCGAGGTCGAGACTTATACACAGCATGTTGCTTCCACAAGTATGGTTGGCCTAATAATACATTAGAAACATCAATAGGAGCAATATCAAAAAATACATCATCCATGAAGGGCTTGATGCTATAGGGAAAGTGGAACTGTTGGCTGACGCGGAGATCTCGTCCTTGGTGAAGCCACCTGATGTTATATGGCTGTGGGTGCGCTATGATCAGTAAGCCCAACCGCTTTACGACATTTTCTGAAATGAGGTTCTTTTGGCTCCCATTGTTAAAAATGAACTGTAGTGGGGAACCCTTTACCCACATCTCGGAGTAGAAGAGATGCCTCCTCTAGATCTTCTGGTTCCTCCTTCTGTATCTTCGCAGTGGCAACAATGGCGTTGGGCTCTGCATCAATAATCTGCTTCCCTTTGTCATTCCCCTTGTTAGGCTCTTATTTAGATTCAGAGCATGCATCTGATTCAGAAGCCCTCATCATGGCCACCAGCGACCGCTTGACTCGACACTCAGTTGTGTCGTGAGTGGAGCTGTTATGGAACTCACACCACTTTCCTGTGTCCTTCTTTGGCTTCGTCGTGTTGTTCTTTGTTTGTGGCTTTGGCAGGTTGTCTTGGGCTACCATGCCTTGCCTTTTTCCTTTGTTATACAGTTTGGGGGTAATGTTGTGAAACCAGCTCCAAAAATAGAAGAAAAGAGATATCAATGCCTTAGAAATAAGCCACTTCAAGGGGGCAACCTCCAATACATTACATTAATGAAAAATTCTTGGATGATACAAATTACAAAACCTCCTTTCTATATATAGGAGTCCATGGTGCCACAATGTAATCCTAGTGGGGCCACAATGTAATCCTAGCCGACCTAACAATAATAATTTAAGGGCACAATAATAAAAATATGGGGGTTACACGGGTGCAATAATAACAATAAGGGGGTTACACTAACAACAATAAGGGACTATACTAGTAATATAGGGACCTAACATGCCCCTATCTTTCAAAAAAGTGTTGTCCTCAATGCTTGAGTATCTTTGGGTGCTTCTGTCTAAAATTCTCACCCTCCCATGTAGAATATTCAGTGGGTAAGTTCTTCCACTTGATGAGATACTCTGACATTGATCGATTTCATAGATGTTGAGTCCTTGTTTTCGTGACTGCTTTAGGTTCCAATATGATTTTTCCTTCCTCATCAAGTCCTGGAAATATTTTTTGAACTAGAATATTTTCACCTATAACCTTTTTTTAAGCATGAAACATGGAAAACTGGATGCACTCGTGAAGAAGCAAGAAGCTCCAATTTGTATACCATAGTACCAATATTTTGCAACACCCTGTAAGGACCATAGTACTTTGGTGATAATTTATTATCCTTCTTAGCTTGCTTGAGGGACATTTGTTTGTATGGTTGTAGCCGTAAAAATACCCACTCTCCTACATCAAAACTTCTCTCGCTGTGATGTTGATCTGCCTGTTGTTTCATTCGATTTTGTGCCAAATTCAAGTTATCCTTTAAGAGTTGAAGGACTTCTTTTTGATGCTCGATGTGATCTTCCACTACTTGAACCTTAAAATTTTCTCTTAAAGATGATGTGATGGATGGTGGATGATATCCATAAAGTGCCATAAATGGGGTCATTTTTGCTACAGTATGGAAGGAAGTGTTATGCCACCATTAAGTGAGAGGTAACCACTTGACCCATTGTGTTTTTTTATCAAATACAAAACAACGAAGATATCCTTCCAAACATTTATTTTCTATCTCATTTTTACCATCAGATTGAGGATGATAATATGAGCTACTTGCTGGTTGAGTACCCAAACAAGAAAATAACTCCGTCCAAAAATTTCCAGTAAAAATGGGATCTTTTCCGCTCATAATAACCTTTGGGTTTCCATGTAGCTTTTGAATTGTGTCCATAAATGTAGTAGTAACTTTACTTTCTTTAAATGGATGAGATAATGCACAAAAGTGTGCATACTTGGTAATTCTATCAACTACCACCATGATGACACTATTTCCTTCGGACTTAGTTAAACTTGTGATAAAATCCATTTAAATTTCCTCCTAATGTTGACTTGGAATGGATAAAGGTTGTAGAAGACCCGAGGTCTTAATTGCCTCAACTTTATTCTATTGGCAAACCAAACATTCTGCCACAAAATTTTGAATATCATATTTAAGGCCATCCCAAAAAAAATCTTTCTTCACCCTATGGTAAGTTTTTAAAAATCCTGAGTGTCCTCCTAAAGGAGAAGTGTGAAATTCCAAAAGAATATTTTTTTTTATTTGGGAGTTATTACAAAAATATAAGCGATCTTTGTACCATAAGGAATCATTTTTCCAACTAAATGTATAAGATGTACTAGGATCTTGTTGCAAATTTTGAATGAGTGTCCACACTTCTTTGTCCTTCTTCCATTCATTCCCTGCTTCGGTTATCCAATATGGTTGGATAATAGAAAGGGGAAAAAGCAATGCTTTCGCCTCTTCATTATTTCTTAAGAGTACATCTGCAACAACATTTAGCTTCCCTTTTTTGTAGATTATTTCAAAGTCATAACCCAACATCTTTGTGACCCATTTTTGTTGCTCTTCTGAAGATAGTCTTTGTTCCAAAAGTGTTTAAGACTATCATGATCAGTTTTAACCTTGAAGTGTCTTCCTATTACGTAAGTTCGACATTTCTTTAGTTCATGCAGTATTGCTAACATTTCCTTCTCATAAATAGCTTTCTGTAAATACTTTCGTTTGATTGGATGAATTTCAAAAGCAATGGGTCCTCCTTCTTGCATTAAAACAGAACCAATTCCATTTCCTAAGACATCACATTCCATAATAAAGGTTTTTGTGAAGTCTGGCGTAGCTAAGACCGGTGCTAGGCACATTGCCTCTTTAAGATGTTCAAAGGCCTTAGTTGCTTCAGGAATCCATGAAAATGCATCTTTCTTCAATAATGTTGTTAGAGGTGTTGCTATTCTCCCATAATTTTTAACAAACTTGTGATAATACCATATTAACTCTAGAAATCCTCGCAACTAATTTATGGTTGTGGGGACTCTCCATTCCTTAATGGCTTTAATTTTGTTAGGGTCTACCTTAAGACCCTCGTGAGATAAAATATGATCCAAATATTCCACCTCTTGTACTCCAAATAAACATTTGGATGTTTTTGCATATAATTGTTTCTCCCGCAATAGTTTGAGCACCCTGTCAACATGTTGAACATGATCCTTCCAAGACATGTTGTAGATTAGTATATCATCAAAAAATACGAGCACAAATTTTCTAAGGAAGGGTTTGAAAATGGAATTCATCAACCCTTGAAATGTAGAAGGTGCATTCGTAAGGCCAAAAGGCATGACCAATAAATCATAATGACTCTCATGAGTTCGAAATGTTGCTTTTGGAATATTTTCAGTCTTCATTATAATTTGATGATATCCTAAACGAAGATGAAACTTGGTAAAATAAATTTCTCCATGTAATTCATCCAATAATTCATCAATCACAGGAATGGGAAATTTATCTTTGATGGTGTGCTTATTGAGTTCCCTATAATCCGGGAACATGCACCATGATCCATCCTTCTTGTGCACCAATACTACTGGAGAAGAGAAAGAAATTTGACTAGGTTGAATTATACCAACCTCTAACATTTCTGCAATCATACATTCAATTTCGCTCTTTTGGACATAAGTATATCTATAAGGCCTGATGTTTGGAGGAATGATTTTGGGAATCAAATAAATAGCATGATCATGATCAGGAATAGTTGGGAGTCCTTTGGGAGTTTCAAACACCTTCGAATGATTGTCCGAGACTTTTTGGAGATCTGCAAAATAAATGATTTTGATGTTGGAACTTCTACTGAGCATAATTGTGCAATTATGCCTCTTTTTTCTATCTTTAGAAGCTTTGTCATGACATTAGAGCTTATTATCTTTCCCGGCTTCCCTACAATACCCCATAATTCGACTTCCTTTCCTTCTGAAAAAAGTTTCAAGAAACGTTCTTTAAAATTAAAAGCTACTGTCCCCAAAGATTGTAACCATTGTACTCCTATTAAAACATTAACACCTCCCATAGGAATGGAAAGCATTGGACTATTCAATACATATTCCCCCAGGGTTAGCTTGATATTATGGAATTTTCCAGAGCAATTTATAGTTCCTCCATTTGCAACCATCACTTGACATTATGGTGTTGGGTATAAGAAAAATTCAATTCCTTAGCTATCTTACAATGCATAAAATTATGGGTACTACCTAAATCAATCAACACTATTACCTTTTTCTTCTTGATATGTCCTTCTATCTTAAGATTTTGAAGAGTGGTAATTCCTACCAATGCATTACATGATCTGGTCAAACTCATTTCTTCCTCTTCTAGGGTTTCTTTCTGGTGTATATCCTCTTCTTTTGAATATTCTTGTTCATTTTTTTCTTCCTCTTCACAATCTATGTAAAACAATTTTTTCTCAGCACACTTATGACCTTTAGTGTATTTTATATCACAACTGTAGCAAAGCCCTTTTTCTCCTTTTTCTTCCAAATTTTGTGGTGTCAATTTTGTAGGTTGTAGAAATCTAGGAGTAGCAACACTTCCCTATTTATAGAAGTGAGTGGTAGGCTTCCTTGTCGCCATAATTTTACATTCAATTTTTCTTGCCAACCTGAACGCCTTATCCAATGAATCAGGTTCCAAAACACGAATGTAATTTTGGATTTTATCCTTTAAAGTACCTATGAAGAGATCAATCATGTGTTCCTCTGGAATATCAGTTACCCTTATATTCAATTTTTGGAAGTCCTCAATGTGCTCCCCCACTGAACACTTTTGTTTGAGATTTATCAATTGGCTAAAGAAGTTGTTGCTCTCTGTATCCTCATAATGTGCTATCATTTCCTTCATAAAAATTGACCAAGTGACAATTTTTTTACGGGAGAAAAGCCATCGATACCATACAAATGTATTTTGTTCTAATGTAAAGTTGCAATGTGTACCTTTTGTGTGTTTTTCACATTATTGATATCAAAATATTGCTCCTTTTGTAGTATACATGTTACAGGATCCTTTCCATCGAACTTCCTCATATCCATTTCTGGAATATGGTGGTTCTTCCTTCCAACATTAGAATTTATGAAATCACGATTAACATTTATTTTTTCTCATAATGAGTTTCCTCTAATATCTTTTCACCATTAGGAAACATTTCTTGTATCAACTTTGTCAAACCTTCCATGTCTGCTTTTAGACCATTATTCGTGTTTTCCATTTTTTCATCGATCTTAGCTTCCATGTCATCCATCTTATATTCCATGCCAACTCCCATGCCATCCATCTTAGCTTCCATGCCATTCTTTAAACCATCCATCTTAGATTCCACACATTTCTTCAAACCATCCATCTTATTTTCCATGCATTTTTTCAAAACTTCCATGTCATTTTTTGTTGTTCTTTGCGAGAGCGAAATCTGATGCACTTGCTCTTGTAATTTTGATATGTCATGTTGCCATTATTCGTCTTCATGAGTCATCAGAGAGCGTTATAAAGGCTTAATGGAAGTTGAATTATTTTTAGGGGCAATTTTAGAATCCAATACTAATATATATTCTACAGTATGCCCTTAGAATCAATTCAACTTGATTTTTCAGACAAGACTTATGCAATTCGGAAAAAAATACACAGCTTTTACTTGCTTTTGAGGAGCTCGATATTGAAATTTAATTATCTCTATAATTGAGAATCCTCAATATATGAAATTTTGCTATATAGTATCCCTCTGAAGATTCTTTCAAATGCCAGAGGTCTGACCTAATTTGGAATCTACAAGACAAAGCTATGTCAAATCTCCCACAATGACCCAATTCTGGACTGGTTTAATAGAGAAAAATTTATGACTCGCCACGTGTCGCTGTTTCCTCCTTTGGCTCCAAAACTGATAGATAGGAAACTAAAATATGTGTAATTGTGGCCACATTTTATAGAATTCCAATCTGATGCTAAGATAGAGAGTTATGAAGATTTTCCCATGATCACCTCTTTGAGATGAAATTCAGGAGCCTGAAAAATCCCTAACTTCCACAGACCATATCTCTGAAACTATTGTGAACCAAGATTTGAGATCTTGAAAATATGTTCCTCAGGTACTTAAATTCACAGTCTGAAAATTTCAGCTTCTAAACCTTCGTAGAAAATAACTTATAGTGAAAATTCCATGATGACTTGTTTAGGTTAAATTTAGGAGCCTGCAAAAATCCCTAACTTCCACAAATCATATCTCCAAAAATATTGCGAACCAAGCTCTGAAAGTCTATGAAGGTGTTCCCCAATATTTTGGCTCCACACTCTAAAAATTTCAACTTCTGAACCTTCGTAGAAATTTTTTTATAGCGAAAATTCCATGATGACCTGTTAGGAGCAGCAAAACCCTAGACTCCAAAGCTCTGATACCAAATGTTGTGAAACCAGCTCCAAAAATAGAATAAAAGAGATATCAACACCTTATAAATAAGCCACTTCAAGGGGGAAACCTCCAATAAATTACATGAATGAACAATTCTCGGATGATACAAATTACAAAACCTCCTTTCTATATATAGGAGTCCATGGGGCCACAATGTAATCCTAGCTGACCTAACAATAATAATTTAAGGGAATAATAATAATAATATGGGGGTTAAAGGGGTACAATAATAACAATAAGGGGTTACACTAACAACAATAAGGGACTATACTAGTAATATAGGGACCTAACGTACCTTTCCCTTGCTTTTCATTCACAGATCCAGAATCTCGCTTCCTCTGTTTGAATTTCTGCTCAATCTTGGCAGCATACCAGTATGTCGTACCAAGCGAGGAGATGTTGAGGAACTCCATTTCCTCTTGAATGTATTTGTGCAGATAACTACGATACTTTAGCACCAAATTTTTCTCTGAACCTTTGATAACCAACTTTGTGCACAGGGTATGGAACAAATTCATCATCTCATGCACATCTTGATCCCTTTGTTGCCGTAACATGGCCCATTGTATGTACTTGTCCTCATAGCTCCCTACGGGATAGTATTGTTCCTTGATGGTATCTTAGAAAGAATTCCAAGTGGGTACGGCTGAGAACAGAGAGGGTTTTGTCTCATCCTTTTTTTCATAGTACGTTTCCCACCAGCCCTTGACATGGGGGGTAGCTTTGAGGAGTGAAAAAATAATCTTCTCCCGGTTGGAAAAGTCATGAACCGAGAAATATCCTTCTAATAGATTCAACCATCTATCTATGGCATATGCATTTATTTGACCCTCAAATATGGTAATGCCAAATTTTACTTGTACCTTAAATGGATTCGCACCTCCAGAGTGGCTGCTAGATGTAGATGTGCCGCCGGTGGGCAGTCATTGAAGGATCTGGGCAAAGTTATCCATCATTGCATTCCTTTTTTTTTCGAGGACCTCCTTGAGAAATATTTTGATAGTATCTCCTGCTCCCTCATCTTTCTCTCCATCCTCCATGGGCATTCGTCAAGGTTTGTGAGGCTGATCTTGCAAAGGTTCCACCAGATCAAGCCCTAACTCCTTATACCCCGACCTTGTTAGGGACATGCAAAGAAGGATAAAAAAAAAGTAGACCGCTCTGATACCACTGATCTATATTTATGGAGGAATGAAACAAAATACACATATAACCATAGATAAAAAGATATAGTGGAAATAACACTTCATTTCATTAATATCAAAGAACTAAAATTTGCTTACAGACATAATGGAACTAAACTAGCTAGGGTGCTAGTAGCTTATCTCTGAAAAGAAATGTGGCAGCTAGAGGCCTCTGAACCAAGTTACAATGAGGCTCGAGGGCCTATTTATTATTTATAAATAATAGAAAACCCTAAACATCCAAAACCCTAACCCTAGGAGATGAAGCGCCAAAACTATGGGCCCCGTTTGGGTAAATTGGTGTTTCAACTTCCCGGGGACGTAACTTTTGCATACGATCTCCATTTGACATGAATCATACCTCTTTACAAATATCTATCTGAGGACTACAAATTTTGAGTGAGCAACATCAATCGATGAACCCATGTTGCTCCCGGTTTTCCCAGAAAATGTCGTTTAGGGCCTCAAAATGGCTCTAGAAGTTAAGGACCTAAAAAACTGCTAAAAATAGTAAGTTGTGATGAAACTAAAAAACTGAAAGAGAAAATGGTGGGGCCCAAGTCAAATAGGAAGGTGGTCACCAATATCCACCTGGATCAGTACATGAAGATTATCATCATTGCAAAATAAAAACTGAATGAAAACAAGGACTTCCTCGAATGATTGGTCAATACAAACCATGCACAAGTTAAAAGGATATAACACTTACACAGGTTTTGTATTGAGCTATCATTCCTCAAAGTTTTAGAAACTGACATCACTTCCTTTAGAGAACTACTAAGGCCAAACCCAGTTTTTCTATCATGCTGGTAAGGATTTTTGTGCAAAGTTTTAGAAACTGACAACACTGCCTTTAGAGAACTACAAAGGCCAAATCTAATTTTTCTATCATGTTGGTAAGGATTTTTTTTGATGTGAGTTAATTGAATTTATTAGGAGGAAAGACATATACTTAACCATTACCCCAACCGACCCATTCTAATTGATAACATGTGCTGCTTAAACACACTAAGTCGATGCAGCTTACACTACTACAAATCAAAATTATACAATGCCATAGTGAACACCTTAGAGTATGAAAATCAAAGGGAATGGGGCATACAGATCTAAATAATGTCCATTCATAGATAGGAAAATTAATCTATTATGCATAGGTCAAAACATGTCACGTAATTAAACTGGTGTACATGTATTTTACTAAATGATAGGAATAATATCAAAAGGCTTCATAGGTGCAACATTATGTGCCTTTACTGCCTCCCCTTACATTTCCTATGCTAGCTATTTCTATTTTCTAGAATATGTGAATAGAAAGAAAACATCATAAAAACCTAAAACAATTTCACAACAATGTAATTTTATTTATTGAAAAAACAATAAAATGTATTTGATAAAGTATTTTATAGTTCATAAGAATCTTACTGTTTACTGTTTATCATAATGATAAACAGTTATCATATGAACCTTGATAAATACCTGGAGATTTGTAGATACCTAGAGCGTGCGCGGCGAGTAGACAATGAGAGCACGGACGACAAGCAAACAATGAGATTGTAGACGATGAGTAAATAGGGAGAGCGTGGACCGCCAAAGACCTGCAAACACACCTGCAAACACACACATAAAAAATTAAAATTTAACAAAAAAAAAAAAAAACCATAAAAAAACAACGCATAAAAATAACAACACAGTACAAGTTTTCACCTTGGCTTTCTCCCCTCCTCACCCCTGCAACAACGATACAACAAAATAGCAGCGAGTAGTTCAACGACCAGACAAACAACGAGAAAAAGAGCATCACAACAGTGAGACAAAGAACATCACAACAACTCGTTGCAACGGCGAGACAAACAACCGGTGAGACAAAGAGAGAAACAAAGAGAATCACAACATCTCGCTGCAACAATGAGAAAAACAACAAGACAAAGAGTAGCACAGCAGTGAGACAAAGAGCAGTGCAATGGTAACTAAACCGTGTTGCGGTCTGGGGGCCAGTATATTTATAAGAAAAAGTTTGGTCGAACTAATGTTGTTGGACTTCCCATCTCTGGCCAAAAATATATTTACCCACACAGTCAATACGTCATCAAGGTTAATGACAGAAATAGTTCAGCTGAATTTATTTCAAAACTTCAGCCAAAATTTCTAAAAAATCTGTCAAACTTCCTAAAAGTTCAGCCAAACTATGGTGAAAATGAAATTTTTGAACGCGTTTCTCACGAAAGTGTAACATTATTAACAAAAATACTACACTAAATATTCAATTTGTATATACTAGATAAAATTTATCTAAAAGTAAGAAAACCAAAAATTTCATACAAACAATACTTTTAAACATATGTTATCACTCCTCCTAGGAGGGGACCTTCATCATAGCTATAGTTGCGACATTTATGTTTGGTAGAGGAAGCTGAGTTTCATTTTCAGAGTTATTAACTGAAGCAGAGGAGTGTTTTCTCACAATAATAGTGAGCCACGTCTCCTCCATTTGGAGCTAGAGCTTGTTGATCTCATACTCCACTTGTTGAGGCTATAATTTTTTATCAATTAGGATGTCCATGCTCATTGAGATTGTAGCAGCTAATTGGCAATATTTGAGTTGCAATTTCAATATTTCCCTTTGAATCTTTTAAAGGGTTCACTCTTTGGAAGGGGGAGAAGGCATATTATGAGAAGATGGCCTTCCCAAAATTTTAATAGACTTTCGGTGCACTAAACCATGCAGAATAGCTGAAATAACCGGATATGAACTTATGTGCCCATAATGATATTTAATGCACCACAAGGAATCAAGATTTTGATGTTGAACTTAATTAGCCCAAAGAAAAAGGGAAAAATAAACTACCCTTATACAATTTAAGAAACAATAGCCCAACGAGATCTAGAGTGACCAAGCCATTGCATGGGGCTATGAAAAAGGCCTCCACCAAAAGTGGGAAGACGAGAGTAAAATTCCAAGAAAAGTAATTCAGTTGTAAAGGAATGAGAAAAAATAGAAAGGATATTGTCAAGCCCCTCTGCTATACCATATTGTGCCATGGATTCCCCAGACTCCACTCGAAAAATATGATGAAAACTAACATATTGCATGCCGCAAACAATAACAAACACACAACATTTTCACCAATGCTTTCCCAAGCCCTATAACGGACCTTCCCTTAGCACATAAGACCTAAAATAATCTTCACAAAGAATATGAGAAACATTAAAAATCAAACCTCGAATATGAGTAGAAATAGAAATCTCAAACTACATGACAATGCCTTCACCCACTCTTTACAATAAAAGCAGAACATTTGGATCAAGGATCCTAGTATTAAAGCTTGCAACCATGGGGATGCAACGAGGGCTAGCTCGAAATATTCATCCCGTCATGATTTACAAGTACAATAACAAACTCCACACAAGCTAGTACCTTATCCTCTCTACACATAGCTTGGTGTTTCCCATAACTTGAATGGGCATAGGCCCTTCTATGAAGATTCCTTTTAGTTCTCCCTCTGCTTTAGGGTTGAGAAGGATACCACAAATCTAGAAAAGTATATCTATATCTCACGTCCAACGATCCTCAAGTCATTTTTTGTAAGCCAATTAACATGTTAAGCATATTTCCATATTCTAGGATTGGGTGGAGGATATAGAGCTTTCAGGTTTTAAAAAATACAAAGGTGTTCCATGCCATGGAGTTTCACTCACTCGCTAAAACTTTCATTTTTTTTTTTTGAAAGAGAAAAGAAAATGTCCCCAAGTCTATTAACCATTTGAAAATACTTGAAGCCAAATTAATTATTTTGTACAAGGTTGTATTTTGTCTCCAATTCAAAATTTACAGCATTTGTGTTGAAAAGGAAGAAGCAATTGAGTTCACTAGCTCTAATCTTGTCATTGCTTGAGACTGATAAGGATGCACAACCATCTTGCTTAAGGAATACCGCTAAGCTTATCCCCTTATGCCTTCATCATTGATTTTTACTTTCATATTTATATTTTTCTATATGTGGTTATTTAGTCATTTACCAATCCTTTTAAATCTCTAAATATTTATAGGCCAATTTTTTTAATTATATAATTTTTTTTCAATTTTATGAGTTATCTTACTGCACATCTCTAATTTTCCTTTTAATAAAACTAAGCCTCTTTAAATTTAACCTTTATATATAATGTAAATTTTTTCTAAGTATCAGTATAAAAAAAATAATTATTATTTTATATTTTTTAATTATCAAAATGATTTTTTTTGGGTATATTATCAAAATGAAAAAATTAGTCGGAACCCACCATAATAAAATCAAATTAATAGAACTTAGCACAAAATCACTATTTACAATGTTTTTTTTATTATGTCACTACATAGCACTGACATCTAGTGACACTGTGGTTCTATTAGTTCATCTGTACCTATAATTTATGGTTTTTTTTCTAATGTCAACTTTGGTTTTGAATAAAAATAATTACTCTGGATGTCACCTTGCCATTGAGATAGGGCTCCATTGCCTGATGTTTCACATCATTATGTGTTGGTGCAGTGTACAATAAATGTGATTAATCGAATTTATTAGTGCTTGAATGGAAACTCATTTTGCCTTGGTTTGACAATGTGAAGGCTGAGATCTAGGAGATATATTGATGCTACAATTCATGTTTTGATTTGATCTGTGCATTTACATTACTATTAATATTTATGCTTTAGGAAATAACTACATTCATTACGATCTACATTCATGAGTCCTCATCTTTGGAATTTTATTCTTTGTTTGCAACCTCGTATATATTTTGCCCTATATCCTTAAACCCAACAATCACATCCTCGTGTTGCATCGCCCTATGTAAAACCCCCTTGATGTAAATTTCCTTTTCCTTCGATTGTATGGTTATATTTTTTTCTTTATAGGCGCTTCCTGGTAGGTTCCATTTTCAGCAATGGCTTCCAATTTGAAGAGAAGAAGAGAATTCCAAAGACGTGTAAGGTAATCTTGCATTCAATGCTTTTAGAATCTTCATTTTCTTCCTGTCAGCAATTACACAATTTAAATTGCAATCCAAAGCTATTAATCATAGGCTTCCAAGAAAGGCGAGGGAACATCAAAGAAAAACTTAAATTAAATGCACAACACAACACAGAATTGTGAGACAAAGCTCACTGAATAATTGTTTCATTTCACGAGTGCATTACATTTTATAGCATAGCATACTCACCTAATCTCCCTGAATTCGAGGCAACAAACCTAAATAGTTGGAACTAAACTCTAAATAAAACCTGTCGTTCAACAACTCAAAAATAAATCTATTTCTACATTAATCTAGATTATTCTCACATCCTCCCTTAATGGAGAAATGGATTTTCATCCTCCCTTATGGCATCAAGTTTGTGATGTCATAATTCTGATGTCGATGTCTCTTTGGATGTCAATGCAACATGACGCTTCATCGTCACATCCAATTTATACAATCCTCCAACCCTGGTACCTGTGGAAACAACCCTGTAGTGGTCCTGAACATCTTTCACAATACACCCCAATTTACCAAATTCCACTTTTAAATGATTATCGGTGATAGTGGAAATAGATATCAAATTCTTTTTGAGAGCAAGTACATACATTACATCATGAATCTGTCTCATTTGTCCATTAGGTAAGTACACATTTATGATGCCATAGCCTTGGACTTTAAGTGACCTGTTATCTCTTAGGTAAATGTGTGTGCCATCAGTTTTCTCATAATATTTATCATACCATTCTTTATTACAAGTCATATGTGTCGATGCACCAGAATATATGAACCAAGCATTCTCATCATCAGTTTCAGCAGACAATGCAGCATCAGAAAGAAACAACTTAATATTTTTAAATCCATCAGTAACTGAAGTGTCTATGTTTATGAAATTTCCATTATGCCTTCTATGTATTTGATTTGATTCATGATTATTTCTTCTATATAATTATTTAGCTAGATGTCTAGGTTTTCCACAATAATCACATTCAATGCTCCTCTTAACATAAGAATCGGGAGGTGTCATACCTTTCTGCTTTGCTTGAAAACGACCTCTGTTCCTGTCCCATGGTCTCCCTCGGAATGATCTTTTACCTCTTGCAGTCAAAGCCAAATCAGAACCATTTGACTCCAGTTCAAATTTTTTCATTCTCTCTTCTTCTTGAAGAAGAATTCCAGCCAATTCATCAAATGTAGGAGGCGTTGGTCTAACTGAGAGTGCTGAAATAAAGACTTTATAGTCTTGAACTAAACCCTTCAAAGCAACAGTTACTAAATCTCTACTAGACACTTTTTCACCAATATCACCAAGCTTATCACTTAAGTCTTTAATTCTGGAAACAAAGTTGCTAATGCTCTCATTGGCATCCATTTTGATAGATAGTAGCTTTGTTTTTAAGAATAAAATGCGGTTTGCATTAGTAGTTTCATACAAACCTTTGAGAGTGTCCCATGTCGCCTTCGAAGATTGACAGTCCCGAATGTGAGGAATAATATTGTCCTTCACTGACATGCGTAGCAGCACTTTTTCTTTCATTTCTCACTTATCCCAATCTGGGATCGCAACAGCAGCAGTAGGCTTGGGCTCGTCACCTTTGACAATCGTCCAGAGATTGTATGCCTCGAGAACTATGACCAGCTTAAACTTCCAATTTACATAATTTTCACCATCAAGTTTGGTGGATTCATTTAAATATGAATCAGAAAGAGGATTAGCCATTATTTTGAACAGTAATAATTAGATTCACTTCTGCGTTCACAGCAATTTAAACTTCTGCATTCACAGTTATAATGCTCTCTCAAAGTTGCTTAACCCAGTTCAACGGCCGGTGGTCTGATCACTGTAATGATAGGGACCGCATAATAAAACCTCCAAAACACATTAGCATGGTCAATATAGCAACCATATATTGTTCTTGAGTTATTAAAATTGTGTTATGCCTAACAACACAGAACAACAATATCGAAAATTTTCAGCACCCGTTAGAGAACGAAAATTTTCCACTCGATTTGCCAGACATACAACACTCAACCCTATAGATTCATGCTAGATCGATAGTCTAGCACCAGATTTTTAAAAATGTGAGCAAACCAGAAGTTGAAAAAAATACTAAAACTGCACTAACAGAACTTGAAAACCCACAGATCAGACGAAACTGCATTTACGCAAATCATTCATTGACTAGAAATATATAAAGAGAAACACCTGCAGTGCTGAAGCATCTGAGGCAGAACACCTTCGACTGTCAGATGAATGACGTGTTGAGCGGGATGAAGTTCTGTGTGAGGCAGAACTCATGGGGGTGAAAGCGCACAGCAAAATTAAAAAAAAAATTGAAAACTGGGCGTTGAACGCACCCTTCATTCTGACAGAGTGACTGACTGCAACTCTGATGTGGATGTCAGCAGCGTCAGCTTTGAAAGTAGCTTAACACACATAGATTACCACCGAAAAACCAGTCAAATCAACAATGCTGTCTTATGCAGCGAAAGGCCATACACGTCCACTAGCGCAAGCATAAAATCTCTAAGGCTCTGATACCAACTTAAATTAAATGCACAACACAACACAGAATTGTGAGACAAAGCTCACTGAATAATTGTTTCATTTCATGATTGCATTACATTTTATAGCATAGCATACTCACCTAATCTCCCTGAATTGGAGGCAACAAACGTAAATAGCTGCAACTAAACTCTAAATAAAACCTCTCATTGAACAACTCAAAACTAAATCTATTTTTGCCTTAATATAGATTATTCTCACATAAAATGCAACAAGATTCCAAGTTTATCCCTTTGAATTATGGTCAATTGTATATTTTACAGTGACCGAAAGTTCTTTTCATTCAAAGACACGAGGGGGGTAATTAGATTTGCATTAAAGTTAAATTGTGCTTGGTTTACTTCATGGTTTCTTCCTCTTCTATTTGGATGTTTTTTCTGATTAGTCCCTGCCCCTTCAGGCTGCAGGGACTATTGTAATCATTCACCCATATTTTCATTAATTTATGCAAATAAATCGAAGTATTTTGGACTATTTAACCTAATGTTTCAAACTTTTAGTCTAAGCAACACCTTTTTCTCAATGTATGAGCTTCCCCTACCATAATTCCAACCAATAGAAAATTTAGACATCATATTGGCCTCATATCGATGCATGGAAGCTTAGGCTAAATGTGAATTGATATAAATATTTTTAATTTCAAGTGACTAATACTAACATTAAGTCATAAGAATTTTATGTTTAGAATTAAGAGCATATTTTTTGTGTTTTAGTGTCATGGGTTTACAAATAGGTCACACTTGTTTCTGTATATGCAGTACTCCACTCCACTTGTCTCTTGTCTCCAATTGCCTTGTCGTCTTCGTTTCAGTTGTCTTCATTTCTCATCTCCATCTTAGTTGTCTTAATTTCTCATGGTGAGCAGCGATTGTTTTCATTTCTAGTTAGTGAGCTGCGATAGCTGTTCAGTTTCACACTTCGGAAGCTATTGTAATTTTGCCATCATTGGTGAGCAGCGATGGAGGTTCAGTTTCTCACTTCAGAATTTGTTGTCATTTTTCCATTTAGGTTTAATTTTTGAGCCCTAACTCCAGTTCCATCTCCCTGCGATATAAAATGAAATAAAACAAAAAGATTCTATAAAACAACAAGAGTCTTCCACAAAAATAGCTCTAGTCATTCGTATTGTTTCCGTCCTTTAGCTTGTTCAACCACAAAAAGAGTCGGCCACTAGGCTTAGCCATGAAGGCCATGAAACACCTATTGTCCCTATTGCAAGACAAGAAATCTACAGGAGCAGACGCAGACGCAAAAAATCAAAAGAAAAAGGGGCTTCACTTGTCAAAGAAAAAGTTTGCAGTTTTTGAGGATTTTGAGCCAAGAAAGTTAGAGGAAGGTTCGACTTCATACCTTGATGGTACTATGAATTTTACTATATGAACTGAATTTCTTACCACTCATCCATCATTGCTTTCTCTCATATTGTTGGTAAGGGTCTCCTACTATCAGTTTCGGCTTTTCCAGAAAGTGGCTTTGCTTAGAGAGTTTGTACCTTCATTTCTAGCCATAAGTGCTCATAGAGAGAAAGAGGGCCATCTAGGCTTGTTATACTCTGGCATGCTCCTTCATTTTTTTTATTCAGATAGCCCTATTGTGAGAGCCTCGTTGTCATTGCTAACCAGTAACAACCATATAGATTATCCACGTTGGAGGAGGAAAGGGCCTGCGATAGGCTTATAAGATTGCGGACTTTACAAAGAACAAGGATGGATGTAGCAGATAATTAAATTGGGAAGGAGATGAAATGAAAAACATGTTAGGATAAGAACTAGCTAGCTAGCTAGCTGGGTTAGCTCGATGCAAGGTGTTAGATTTATGCATGGTTAGCTTAATGGTGGGTATCACACTTGCTTGGTCCTTTCCGAATGAAGATATCTTACTATCCATAGAGATGAAGGAAGAACTCGACACAAGTTACTCGCTTTACCATTGAACCCTTCATAAGTGAGAACAAATAAGGCCCACATTGGTTCTTTGGAAGGCCTTTCTCCATGTTGGTCGTAACCATCTCAGGTTAATTTCTACATGCATTTGTAGCATTAGTTGAAGGAGCATTCATTGATTTATTTTTGTATTATTGGTACTACACTTTGTCTTCTTTATTGACCTATAATGCGATATGAACCCGTGGAAAAGAGCTAGCTCCAAGTTCAGTTGAACCAGCTGGAGCAACAAAATTAGCTGGATTTGGCTTTATAACCGTTTAGCTAACTTGTTGGCTTGGTGGGAATAATACTTCGCCTGTGAGCTAGTTCTGGGTCCGCTACCTTCACTGCAACGGTTGGGTTGGCATAGTAGAAACATGAACATGAAATTTATACATCTAGGAAACAATGGAGGCATGCATAGTAGTTAGGAAGACATGGTGTGCTCATGGTGTGCTTCAAAACATAGTCATGAATAGTGGCAGCACGCAAACCCCATTTGGCAGTTTCTTTTATATTTCATTTTATTTAAAATTATTTATTATATTTATTTTAATTAAAAAAATTATTTTTAATTTACATATATTAAAAAAATTTACACTAAGAGCTGGAAGCAGAAGAAATGTCGAAATAGTTGGAAGGAAAACGTTGCACTTCTACTGTGGTTGCACATTTTATGTTCAAGGTTTAACCAATTAGGTTTGATTTGTGTAAATATACATATTTCATGTGCCAAGTGCACTGAATGATAATATGATAATAGTTAAAACTACCTAATATGATAATAGTTAAAACTGCTGGTTTGGTACTACATATGTGTAATTTTGTCATGAAATTTGGTTGGGTTCGTGAAAAATCTTGATGTTTTTATTCATGTTTCTTACAGCCATACCCAACATACACTAATGTAGCACACCTGAAATTTATTGCAAAGACATATTTCTATAACAAAGTTGTGGTTTATTACCAGAATATATATAGTAATACTGTAGGTATATTTTATATAAAAGAGCTTTATAGGGTGTTCTATTCTGGTAGAATTACATATTGCAATGGTTATTATTACCAATCTACTTGTGAGCTAAACTGGTCTATATATTCAACAAATTGGTCATAAGGAAACAAGGAATGATAAGGTGAAAGTGATTCCATGGAATGATTGAACACCATTGTTCGCTTTTCACACATTACATATTAGGGAATAAGCATGATGTGTTGTTCATTAACTAAGGTGGTATAACTCATATCCAATGAAATATGGAACAAAGGTACTTGGGTTACTAGATATACCAATGTGCTCGAGTTGAAGACAATGATAACTTATTGAACCTATAACATAAGTGAATAAGAGATAGCAACATGACTTCACACTCACAACGGCATTATATCATATACATGTAGAGATAGTACTTTCCATAAGCTTATGAACAATGTTCGTAATTAGATATGTGATTACTTGATCATTATACACTATAACTAGCTTATCCAATGGGTTGAATAGAGTAAAAAAGACACCATATCGTATTATCTTCACCATATCAATTCGAGAAAGTATACTATGAATCAAACCCATACGAGTACATGAGATATAAGTATAATCATAATAAATGAGATCATTTTAATCTGCACTAGTTTCACCACTTGTAATGACCAAACCGTTACTTGTTCATAAAGGATATGACTTGATTACCTCATTATGTAACGTATTATATTGGTTTCATCATATGTAAGACCACCTATCAACTATAGGTAATGTATAGAGAGCAATACCACTAAGCTTAAAGCATACGATTCACATAGATTATGGATATGCTTAGTTCTCCTAATATGGCCCATATTCGTTAATCTTTAACACTCATATCACTAATTACAGACACTGATAAGATCTATCCTATTAGTCTATATTACTAGCACAATCACATTTACCAATGTGGTTGATATACACCAATATGCATATATGAAATAGATTTACAACCACATTCACTAATGTGTTTGATATACGCCGATAGGCCTATATCCACCACCCACCACATGTATTTTATCAAAATAATCATTATATATTTATGAATATAATTGCCAATATATCTTATTTATCTACTTGTAATATATTAATAATATAAACTATATTGATACTATATATTAAACTAATATATATATATATATATATATATATATATATATATATTATTTTATTATTTGATAATAAAATATATAATAACAAAATATTATTAATTTTTTTCAATACATTAATAGTTATAACTCAAACTATACTAAAATTAAAATATAACATAATACTAGTATTTTGGTACTATTTATAATAATATATATCTCTTACAAATATATGAAGTGATTATTAATATTATAATCCAAAAGAACTAATAACCCCAAGGGTCTAATATTATAAACCCAAGGAATTGGTGGACCCAAGGAGAGACTATTAAAAAGCTAATAGATCAAGAAGCCCAAAGAATCCATATTAAAAAAGAATAGATTAATAAAGCCTAGGAATTAATATTTTAAATACAAATGAATGATAAACTCACATGATTATTAATATTATTAACCAAAGAGAACAACCAACTTTAGGGATTTTGAGTATTATAAACCCAATGAATTAAAAATATAAAGGATTAATAAATTAAATGGATTGATATTAAAAACCCAAGGGATCAATAAGGCGAAGGGATTAATATTAAAAAGACAAAAAATTAATAAACCCCAATAATTAGCATTTTAAACTAAAAAAACTAGGATATTAATACCATAATAATCTATATTTTAAAGTCAAAAGATTAATAAACCCAAGGGATTATTAATATTATAAACCAAAAGAATGAATAAACGCAAGGGTTTAATATTATAAACCAAAGGAATTGGTGAACCCATGTGATAAATATTAAAAACATACAAGACTAATAAGGCCAAGGGATCAATATTAAAAACACAAAAGATTGCTAAACCGTAAGAATAAATTTTTTAAACTAAAAAACCTAAGCAATTAATAAACCCTAATAACTAATATTTTAAATTAAATATATTAATTAACCCAAGACATTATTAATGTTATAAACCAAAAGAAGTAATAAATTCAAGGGTTTAATACTATAAACCAAAGTAATTGGTGAACACAAGGGATAAATATTAATGTTATAAATCATGAAATTAACAAACCTTAATAATTAATATTTCAAACTCAAGAGATTAATAAACCCAAGGGATTATTGATATTATAAACAAAAAGAACTAATACAGCCAAGGGTTTAATATTACAAAACAAAGGAATAGGTGAACCGAGGGGATAAATATTAAATACATAAGTGATCAATAAGGCCAAGGGATCAATATTAAAAACACAAGAAATTAAAAAACCTTAAGAATTAATATTTTTAACTCAAAAACCTAAGAATTAATATTTTTAACTTGAGAGATTCTAAGACCCAAGTGTGGTTTAATATTATAAACAAAAAGAACTAATAAACCAAAGGGTTTTATGTCATAAACCCAAAGAGTTGGTGAACCCAATGGATAAATATTAAAAACCTAAGGGATAACTAAGGCGAAGGGATCAATATGAAAAACAGAAGAGATTAATAAAGCCTGCAAATTAATATCTTAAACAAAAATGTATGATAAAATCACATGATTATTAATATTATAAACTAAAGGGAATAATATTAAACCTAAGAGATTTGTATTATAGATATCAATTATATAAAAACCTTTAGATAAATACTATAAACTGGAAAATAAACATGGTTGAACATGTTTGACTTAAACATTATGACAATTATTGTCATAATGCGACATTTGACGAAGAATGACCATGGTTTTCTATGGTTGATTTTCATATTGAGACAATATTTTTCACAATGTGACATTTGACCATGGAAGACCTTGATTGACTATGACTAAATATGATTAGCAATGGTAGCCCATGGTTGATTTTCATATAGAGACAATGTTTTTCATAATGAGACATTGGACCATGTATTAATGTTAAAGTGTATGACTAATATTTAATGCCTAATATCACCAACCCAAAGGATTAGGAAACTTAAGGGATTAATAAACCCTAATAATTAATACCTTAAACTCAAAACGTAAGAAATGAATAAACCCTATGAATTAATAATTTAAATTGAAGATATTGATAAACCGAAGGGATTATTAATATTATAAACCAAAAGAACTAATAAACCCAAGGGTTTAATATTATAAACGAAAGGAATTCGTAAACCCAAGGGATAAATATTAATATTATAAACCAAGAAATTAATAAAGCATAAGAATTAATATTTTAAACTCAAGAGATTAACAAACCCTAAGACTTGATATTTTAAACTTGAGAGAGTAATAAACCAAAGAGGTTATTAATATTATAAACCAAAATAACAAACCCAAGGGTTTAATATTACAATCCGAAGGAATTGGTGAGTCAAAGGGATAAATATTAAAGACATAAGGAATAAATAAGGCCAAGGGATCAATATTAAAAACAAAAGATATCAATAAACCCTGACAATCAATATTATGAAGCGAAATATTATAATCCCCAACGTTATAAATTGTAAATATGAAACACAATAGTATAAACACTAATATTAAACTCAAATATTATAAAGGCAATATTAACCCCTAATTATAAATGCTATATATTAAAATCTATGTTATAACCCAACATATTATGCCATAATGAAAATCATAATATTAAAACTCAAAAGATTAATAAACCCAAGGGATTATTAATATTATAAACCAAAAGAACTAATAAACAGAAGGGTTTAATATTATAAACCAAAGGAATCGGTGAACAGAGGGGATAAATTTTAAAAATGTACACGATCAATAAGGCTGAGTGATCAATATTAAAAACAAAAAATATTATTAAACCATAAAAATAAAAATTTTAAACTAAAAAACCTAATAAATTAATAAACCCTAATAATTAATATTTTAAATTAAATATATTAATAAACCCAAGACATTATTAATATTATAAACCAAACTAAGTAATAGACCCAAGGGTTTAATATTATAAACCAAAGAAATTGGTGAACCCAAGGGATAAATATTAACATTTTAAACCAAGAAATTAATACACCCTAATAATTAATATTTTAAACTCAAGAGATTAAAAAACCTTAATAATTACTATTTTAAACTCAAGATATTAATAAACAAAGCGGTTATTAATATTTTAAATATAAAGAACTAATAACACCAATGGTTTGATATTACAAACCAAAGGAATTGGTGAACCGAAGGGATAAATATTAAAAACCTAAGGGATAAATAAGGCCAAGGGATCAATATTAAAAACAATAGAGATTAATAAATCCTAAGAATTAATATTTTTATCTCAAAAACCTACGAAATTAATAAACCCAAAGAACTAATATTTTTAACTCAAGAAATTCTTAGATCCAAGGGTGGTTTAATATTATAAACGAAAAAAACTAATAAACATCAGGGATTTATATTATAAACCCAAGGAATTGGTGAAACCAAGGATAAATATTAAAAACCTAAGTGATCAATAAGGCGAAGGGATCAATATGAAAAACATAAGATATTAATAAAGCCTGAAAATTAATATCTTAAACAAAAAGGTTTCATAAACTCACATGAGTATTAATATTATAAACTCTAGGGAATAATATTAAACCTAAGATATTAATACTATAAACCTCAAGTATATAAAAACCTTTAGATAAATATTATAAAACTCAAGTATATAGAAATCTTTAGATAAATACTAAAAACCATAAAATAAACATGGTTGAGCATGCTTGATTTAAACATTGATACAATTGTTGTCACAATGCGATGTTGGATGAAGAATGACCATGGTTTCCCATGGTTGATTTTCATATTGAGACAATATTTGTCACAATGTGACATTCGACCATGGAAGACCTTCATTGACTATGACTAACTATGATTAACAATGGTAACCCATGCATGATTTTAATATTGAGACAATGTTTTTCATAATGTGGCATTGGACCATGGATTAATATTAAAGTGTAAAACTAATATTTAACACTATATAATACCAACCCAAATAATTAGAAAAATAAAGGATTAATAAACCCTAACAATTAATATCTTAAACTTAAAATGTAAGAAATGAATAAACCCTAAGAATTAATAATTTAAAGTGAAGAGGCTAATAAACCAAAGGGATTACTAATATTATAAACCAAAAGAACTAATAAACCCCAAGGGTTTAATATTATAAAACAAAGGCGTTGGTGAACCCAAGGGATAAATATTAATATTATAAACCAATAAATTAAGAAAGCATAAGAATTAATATATTAAACTCAAGGGATTAATAAACCTTAAGAATTAATATTTTAAACTTAAGAGATTAACAAACCCAAGGGGTTATTAATATTTTAAACCAATATAATAAACCCAACGGTTTAATATTACAAACTAAAGGAATTGGTGAACCCAACGGATCAATATTAAAAGCAGAAATTATTATTGAACCCTAAGAAATTAATAAAGCTTAATAACTAATATTTTAAATTAAATAGATTAATAAACCCAAGATATTATTAATATTATAAAACAAAAGAAGTAATAAACTCAAGGGTTTAGTATTAAAACCAAAGTAATTGGTGAAAGCAAGGGATATAAATTAATATTATAAACCAAGAAATTATTACACCCTAATAATTAATATTTAAAACTCAAGAGATTAACAAACCCTAAGAATAAATATTTTAAACTCAAGATATTAATAAACCCAAGGGGTTATTAATATTATAAACATAGATAACTAATAACACCAAAGGTTTGATATTAAAAACCAAAGGAATTGGTGAACCAAAGGAATAAATAGTAAAACCCTAAGGGTTCAATATTAAAAATGCAAGAGATTAATAAAGCCTAAGAATTAATACTTTTATCTCAAAACCCTAATAAATTAATAAACCCTAAGAATTAATATTTTTAACTCAGGAGATTCTAAGACCAAAAGGTGGTTTAATATTATAAACAAAAAGAACTAATAAACCCAAGGGTTTTATATTATAAACCACAAGAATTGGTGAACCCAAGGGATAAATATTAAAAACCTAAGGGATCAATATGAAAAAGATAAGAGATTAATAAAGCCTAAACATTAATATCTTAAACAAAAAGGTATGATAAACTCACATGATTATTAATATTATAAACTCAAGGGAATAATATTAAACCTAAGATATTAATATTATAAAACTCAATTATAAAAAAACCTTTAGATAAATATTATAAACCTCAAGTATATAAAAATATTTAGATGAATACTATAAACCGTAAAATAAACATGGTTGAGCATGCTTGATTTAAACATTGAGACAATTCTTTTCACAATGCGACATTGGAATAAGAATGACCATGGTTTGCCATGGTTGATTTTCATATTCACAAAATCTTTGTCACAATGTGACATTCGACCATGGAAGACCTTCATTGACTACAACTAGCTATGATTAACAATGGTAGTCCATGGCTGATTTTCATATTGAGACAATGTTTTTCATAATGCGATATTGGACCATGCATTAATATTAAAGCGTAACACTAATATTTAACACCTAATATTACCAACACAAAGAATTAGAAAACTCAAGGGATGAATAAACCCTAATAATTAATATCTTAAACTCAAAACCTAAGAAATTAATAAACCCTAGGGATTAATAATTTAAAGTGAAGAGATTAATAAACAGAAGATATTATTAATAATATAAACCAAAAGAACTAATAAACCCAAGGGTTTAAGATAACAGAACAAACACAATCATTCAAAGTGTACAGATGAATACATCCCATTATTTACGTGATTACCTATGATAGGGTACTTATACTAGTATCATTACTGCTTTCATTACATATATAACCCAATTAGTTAGGTAAACTAGCATGGAACTTTTCTCAGTGAATGCTCTATGAGATTTGAGAATAATATTTATTACGTAAATACAAGTGGTGTGATAGTACTAATGGTTATAACACTATATCACAAACGATACTCATATCACTGTTTATCCATGCCAACTTATGGTGATAGCTATGGTTTTATTACTATGTGAAGTAAATCAAGTGTGTCAGTTGTGTGTTATAAGAGCTCAAATAAGGTTGGCCACACTCACAGGGTCTACTTCTCCTATCACTGTTAGCGTCTTATCCTTTCATATTAACTGACAATGAATCTTTAACACACCTGAATTTTCTTCTTAGCATATTGGCCACACTCACATGGTTTGCTTCTCCTATCACAGTCAATGTCTTATCCTTTCATATTAATCGAAAACGAATAGATTCCTGCAATTGCCCAAACATTTAAAAACATTCAACAAGAAACAATCATCTGATATAGCTTAAGTGTAACTTAATCATGCAATAAGTTAATGATTCGGTGTTTTTCTATTTTACTGTCTTTCTATTTTTTCTTTAATTGAAACTTACACTCGCTAACGAAATAAATACTCAACCAACAATCATTAAATATTTTGATCTCCCTAACCAAATGAATACTCGATTAACAATCATTAACTTAATAAGTTAATAAATAGTAAACTCAATTAACAATCATTAACTTAATAATTTAATACAGAGTGATTCACTTTACTCTTTAATTCTAAGAATTCCAGTTTAATTTTAGTAAGAAAATTTTACAAAACATATTTGTCAAATAAGATACTAAATCTATAGGTCATGGATATTGAACCAATTCACTGGTTTATCCAATCCATATGCACTGAGTAGCAATCTAAACCACTAAATCAATTACTTTGGTGTTGGTGTTGGTTCAAAATAATCATATTTTATTACCTCTCATCTATTCCATATTTGGTTCTAAATCTGTAGGTCACGGATATTGAACCAATTCACTGGTTTATCCAAACCATATGCACTGAGTAGCAATCTAATACACTAAATCAATTGGTTTAGTATTGGTTCAAAATAATCATAGTTTATTGCCTCTCATCGATTCCATATTTGGTTCCAATTCCTTCCTCCTTTTGAGATCGAGTAGCTTGATTCATGTAGAAGACAGGGAATTATTGCCCCAGAACCCTCCCTGTTTATTTATTTGAGGGATGAACTCCTTTACAATATTTTATTTATAATATGATAGACTTTGGTTATGATGTTTCCGTTGATGGGGCCATAAAATTCATTAACAACACCTCCACTTTATTATGGAAATAGTTTTTGGCGGAGTAACATGTCGATATGTATAATCAGGGAGAGTATTACCACCAGGTTTTGAATGTGGATCATTCTCATTGGAAGTACTCCAACATTTCTACTAGATCACAACCCGACAAACTATCTTCTTCTTGGATGTTAATCTCATCTCATAAGTTATAAAATTAGAGCTTATAACTACCTCGTTGTTGTTTCTTTTGCCATTTTGACATTTTGTTGACATCTCTCTGAAACCTGGGATCTATAGATGTAATGTGTTGGGACTTGATAGAATAGAAAAGTTCAATATTTTTCTTTTTCTTCCCTCTTATTCACTTATTTTGGAAGTATTTTTTTTATAACACAAATAAATGCATTACAACTAGACCCAAGTGGATGTTCACATGCACAGATGAAAAGGTTGTGATATACTTAACACAATAACTTATGTTCACCTAAGCTGCCACGATAGGGGTACTATTCTATCGAAATCATCTAGGTCTTGCACCTAGCTTGACTCCTTCCTTGTGCATCTAGAAAGATTTAATATTAATGTGTTAACTTATACACTATTTTCTTCATTGTTGAACTCTGGAAAAAACATTGTTTCAATTTGAAAATTCGTTAATGTTGTACTCTTTTAAAAAAATTCTCATGTTGTTGACCCACATCATGAAAATGACCAGATCACAAATTTTTAAAATTTCTTGAATTTCAATCACAAGTTACTTCTTGTAAATAAAATGAATGTATTGATTGTTTCCAACATTTTTTAGGAATAATAGTTTGTATGAGAGGTTATTTTCAGTAAATTTGATTGATTTATGGATAACAAGTTTGGAAGCTAGGAGTTGATAGATTGGAGGAAGGAGAATAGCGGTAGTGTGATAAATCAACTTATGATGGTTTAAATTACTTCCATATTGGATGGCATTTTTTGAGGTCCAATTAGAGAGAGGCCTTTTTTTTTTTGTTACTTTTTTCATGCCAGTTTAGGGAATGAAATCAAAATTTTAGATGGCCTTTAGAGCCACCATTGTCTTCCTTGATATTTGAACATGTCGATTGTCTTGTTTGTAATCACAGTACAACTTCCTTAAAATATAGTACCCATTAGTTTCTTTGTTTGTGTTTTAGTAGTGCACTTTTGGCATATTAGATGATTCCCTAGGATTTGTATGCAGTAAATTTATTCATACTATCTATTTGTAGTTGGGACACTGTAACTGACAATTTTGATGCACAAAGGATGTTTTCAAGTTTTATTTGACCACAAGAATTCTTGCATTAAGGAACCTTAAAAAGAGTAATTTTTTTGTTATGGTGACCATAATAGTGGCACTATCTTTTACTATTTATGTAAATAGGTAGATGACACTTGTCAGAGCATGTTGCATGCTTGGAAGAAAGTACAACAAAACCATTTTACTAAATCTAAAACCCCTTCATTGTATGGTACAATGTGAATTCCGGGGAACAAAAGAAACAACTCATTCATATCCAAATGAAATGAGAAGCACACGCTTCTATATGCAGTAAGTAACTATACTTTTCAATTATTTTTGAGAGGTACAAAAAATCACTATTACAAGCTATGTCATTCATTGTCTTATATAAGAGGTGATTATATCACTTCTTTATGATTAATATTTGGCAATACATTAGGAACCCTAAAACTAGTTAAATACTCTCAACATGTTATCCAATCACTCAAGAAGGGGTGGTCTCCTTTCAACCTGTAGATCCAAGTTTTATTCAAGTCATGGCCTTTCTTGTGCAATTAATTTCTCATCAACCCTTTTCAAGGTTTTGATTTCATTTTCCTTTGGCAATTTTTGGTTGCATTTTCCTTTTCCAATTTCTGCTAGATAGGGTGTGTCACTACAATCCCACACCCAAAAATGTAAATTTATTGTACCTAGGTGAAGGATTGTGGACCTATAAGGTTTGAAAATATCACTCGCCACCTTTTCTCTACACTTATGACCTAAGTCAACGGCGGTTCTCTACAAGAAAAATGAAAATGAAAAAGGGTTTGGAGGTGAGGGATGAAAATCAATAACTAGTGCCTTATTTTTTGGGTTATGGAGTCATGCATAGAGATTAGTTCTAATGAAGGATTACTGGCTATAGACAACCAAGATGGCCTTGTCTATTACGTACATAACTATCATGAGGGAATAACACGTACTTGTGACCATTTGTGCTTTAGATACACATGAAAATGAGTAATTAATATAATTTCCCCTTAAGGGTTTTGGAGTGATGCACGAGCTTCAGCCGAATTTTTTCCAAACAAAGAGTAGCCCATGTAAATTCTAGAAGTGAGATTTCATTTTGTACAAATTAGGACTGTAGGTTATTAACTTTCCATGTGTCGCATTTCCATTCTGCTGAGTTGTCTGCTTTTTTTAGTACATGCTAAGTGGGCCTTTGTAAATGCAATAGGTGTAGGGTACGAGTATGGTAGTTTCGGGCTCTGGAAAAATGTTTGATTTTAATGTATTATGTTGAGATATTTTTCTAGTTAGTGTTTTGTATATGTAAATGGTATGTTAGTGTAGGTAGTATACGTCTCCTAGAAATTAAAGGTTTGATGAATTTGGAATAGTAAAAAAAAAACCATTTTCGTAAGGTTTTATGTATATATATCTTGGTTAATCAAGAATAGTGAGTTTAGAATTTAGTTTGCGCACCCCTATATGATTCATCTTCTTAAACTCCTTATGAAATTAATAATTTTCTTTTATTTCAGACAATGTAACTCTTGCCTTGATTTGGTAAATACATATATCATATTTTTTGTATCTATGGTTCTATTAGACAAGAGAACTACTTAATGCACTCTCGATGATACACGTTGGTAGAAGGGAATGAAGTGTAAGGCCCAAATATATGTGAATCCTTCATTCAATTTCTGTGTAGAATTAAAAAACAATAAAGGAGGAATTGTCCTAAGATTCCTGAAATTCCCACTTTATTTTATCGAGTTTTGTTGACTTTGAAAAGTGAAGCTAATTTCTAGTTACTTGCGTTGGACAATGTTGTGTGTGCGTTATATAAGGGGTCATGAAATGCCCAAAGAGGGGTATGTCACCGACATAAACATTAATCAATTAATAGAAAGAACGAAGAGGTTCATATAATCATTTATGAATAAATAAAACTCATCAAAGACACCAAGTGTGTTGGATTTGAGGTTAAAGTTTGGGTGTGAATAGTCAGGTTTTGAGGAGTAGTCAGTAAAGTCGAAGGTTAGTGGGGGAAAGTAGATAATAAAAGAGAGGATTAATCTTGACCTTGAACTAAAGTGGACAATAGTGGGTAGCCAGGTCCAAGAAGAGTTGTGTACGGTGGCATTTTCCAAAGCCTAACCATCGACCTCTTAGTGAGGGTCTACCTCTCGACCTACCCTCATGAGGTCCATTGTTCGTTTAAGAAAGCCAATTGCGGTGTGGAAATAAAGAAGATTTTCCACAAATAATTTAATTTAAACGCATGGGGTTCAATTTCATCACGACTTTGGTAGAACTCTTCTTTTACAAGTATTTGGATTTGAGTTTAGGAGTCATAAAATAATTTGTTAGTGCAAAGGTTGGTGCCATGGTGTAAAGGCATGCACAATGAGGGTTTTTTTTTCTTTTGAAAAGGTTTTTCAATGAGGCATTAAGGAAGCATGATGTTTAGAAACAGTCAAAATGCCACTTCAGGGGCCTACCATCAAAGTGGTATCACAGTATTAGAGTATTAAGAGCCTTCGTGCATTGTCGAAGACTGAAGAAGAAAGATATCCTGTGGAGATTTCGAGCAAAAGCCAATGTTCAAACTACAACTTGTTTTATTTTTCGTAATTGTTGTACTCATCTCAATATGTATCCTATGTAATAAATAAAAGGAAACTAAAAAGTTATTATTATTAAAGCATGGGTTTCATTCCCATTATTGATGGCCTTCTAGGTAAAAGAATGTTCTTTGCACTTCTAGGGTTTTCTAGGTTTTAGGATTTATTTTCATGAGTCGAAGGAGTGTACGTCATGTTTATAAGACCCTTATGAGCATATTGTAATTGTAAAAAGAATTATTTTTTAGTCTAGAAAGTCCTTGAAACTCCAAAATTACAAGACAACCCCAAGAACATCAAGTTGGCCTAAAAGAGGGAATTTGATACATTGAGAAGAATATATAAATGATAATTTTGACCTAATTTGGGACATACTCACTCCACCAGTTCGATCTATCAGGAAAGAGTTTGATCTGTATTTGGGAATCTCTCTCACACTTGCGAATTTATAGGGTTTCTAGTGCTACAAAAGGAGGCCATAGTTTCAGATCCAAAGTGTAGGATGATAAATTGGAGAATATTATAGTTGGAAGGGAGGAAACCCTATATTGACCTTGATTACCTTGGAAGAGAATTCCTTTTCTACGAATGTATCAGAAGGATATTGGATTAGGGTTCCTAAATAAGCTCTGAGACCGAAGATACAGAATCGATTTGTAGGAGGAGTTGTAGTATTGAAGCTAGGAGGTCAGAGTTGCAATATTAAAGCTAGTTGGTGGAGAATCAAGGATGGAATTGACGAAGGGATGACTTGTTACTAGGAGAAATACTTGGTCTAGGGTTTGGGTCCTTGTATCTCATATGAAGCACATTCCAAGAAGAGAATAGTTTATGGTTTTTCCTCTTGGACAAGGTTTTCCTTGGCTAAGCGCCTAATATCTATGTCATCTGTTGTTTTTTTTACTGTTATTAATATTTTTTATGAAATTATCTAACTAAATAACATAAAGAAGATAATTAATATTCACAAAAAATATCAAGGTTAAGGAAAATAAGTATAATAGCTGCCACTATCCATTTTCCAACATGGTTTCATAGCTAAGGTGAACAAGGCAAATGAAATGACACTAGTTACTTGTCAATGGGAATTAAAAAGGAAGCTCTTAAATTTATTGCCAAAAGGGATCATTTGAGAAAGGAATCAAGGAAGGGGGGTTTCTACATTAAAGGAGATCAAGTATACATCAAGCTCGCACCAAAGGAAGATCTGAGAGAAAGACTTTAAGAAGAGACCATTTCCTAGAACTGTCTGAGACTTCTTAGAATCATAAATGACATATGGACAATGCTAAACATACAAACTTGAACTCAAAACTTGACCTAGACATCATAGAACATAAAACATATTTCGTTAAACCCATGGAAAAAATGTAAGCTACATGTCATGAATGCATATCTGACCATAATAGTTTGGGATTCATCTGAGAATAACCAAGAAGGATATATGACCTCTCCACATAATTGCAACAATACTTGTTATTCCATGCATTCATCAACCATTCATATATTCATCAGAATATGTCAAGAGACATAGAAAATATACATCATATAACCAACATATAATCATAAAATAGCCAACATAGAAACCATGGAAGCTAAATCATAACACCACCAACATCATCTCTACCATTTCTCATAGATCAGAATAGGAAAATGCCTCTTATTGATATATGAAAATACCAACCAAGTCAAGGAATTATACGTACCACGCGACCATAGATTGGGTTGAACCAAACTTTTCTTTCATCCAATCACCCCACGCTATATTCCAAGAATGAATGTGGGATTTTATGGAATACACCAAGCCAAACAAAAGCAGGGCTCCCAGAGGCCAAACCACCTCAATCCTCAACCAATGATTCCACCTCATGTTCAAACAACACTAACACAAACAAAACTGGTCTCTACCTAATTTTTTGATGGCTCGAGGCACTAGTAACTCAACCCACAACCCTCTAGGGTTCTAAATCATTTGTCGAACCTAACTCTAGGGACTAGTAACTCAACCCACTAAGGGCTCTAGAGCATTTGTCCCAATCTAGACTCGAGGAATATTAACTCAACCCAATATGTTCCATGGCTTCCAGAGCATTTTTTCCAACCCATAGCCATAAGAAATTATGAGCACCAATAAGAAAATAGTCAACTCGAAAAACTCACAACACCATGGCTATCCAAGAAATGGCAATGGAAGGCTAGAGCCACTATCAACCCAAGAAAATATTCATGCCAATGACAACACATAACCATCAAAGCACATGCATGTACCACACATCTAGAAATCAGCAAGGAAATTTCACATTAAACCTGTTACTTGCAAAGCTATCTATATGTAGTTGTTGATCCAACTGTTCCCTTGCAATTTCCTTCTTTCATTTTCATTCTTTCTCCAAATCCAATGTATGCCAAAGTCCTCCAAGCATACTCTAATTGTGTAACAGTATGAGAGAGTGAGATAATAGAAGAGAGCTCCAAAATTGAACGATAAAAAATACCATGAATTGATCCTCAAAAGCATTTTTATCATTTAGGCCTCTATTTTTTTCATTTTTCTTCAATTTCCCTCTCATGCAAATCTATGTCTCTTCACCTCCATTTCCTCTTATTTCCTTTTTTTCATAAATAAAATGTTGATTATTTCGCTTTTCCTTTTCGAATACCTTTTCCAATTCTCTTAGCCATGAAAACTGAAAGTGACACCCATGAGGATGTTTTTCCCTCAATTCAGCTTGGAATATGTGTCCCATGACCTTGGTCTTATTTTTTTTACATGGAAAATAAAAAAGGGGCTATTTACAAACTACTCCCCCTTGGGGTAACACCATCCTCAGTGGTTTATGACACCTATGACCAACAAACTACTAAAAACAAAACATACTTCCGATGGAGCTTTATAACCTAGCTCATTGCAGTATTTACGCTGACCTCTATTAAAAATAAAATAACATACCACTTACTGGAACTTTAAAAGATAGCTCATTGTTGTATTTAAAATACCAAACACAAATACTTATGCACATTTTCTTCAACCAACAAATAATCATATTAACTATGGAGTTTTCTAACCACAAATCAATACAATATTTACAATAATATACACATATACATATGCACATTTTATATAACCCACAAATAAAAGGATATGGCGCATGCATCAGCAACGAGGGAATCAAGAGGCCCACACCTCCACTCTCAAAAGTAGTACCAGGATTCATCTCCTTCCTAGAAAGTCGAAAATCCATTGCCAAATTCAAACCTACATCAAATTCCCAACGTTATGATCCTTGTGCTACTTTTTCCCTAATTGAACAGTTACCAAATCATTTATCTAGGGCACACTCTTAACCTACTTCTTATTGCATCTATAAAATCAAGTAACTAAAAAATATTCTTTCTGTGACCTTACCTTCTGTGCTACACAGTCCCTCGGGAAATCTGGTCACCCCCTTATGTGCACTCAAATACCTTCCAATTTCCTTTGACATCCCCTTCTTTAATAAACATTACCTTCGGTGACCCATCCCTTGGAAAGGTTTCCTCATACGAGAAGTTCCAAAAACTAGGGATTATCCCTGCCTCAAAATCATCATACCGGTCATAACATGGTCATGGAAATTAATGGACACTATTGGGTACTAGTGTCCCACAATGGCCCTACTCCTCAATTATTTACCAACATGCTGCTACATGTTCCAACTCCTTTCACTATTTTTTTAACATTCTTGCAACTAGTTCCATCCATCCAAACCAAGAATTTTCAACCACCCAAACCGAGAATTTTCATCCATCCAAACATGGGCATTTTCCATGCTTTCTAGTACCAAGCACATAATCTCTATTATATTCAAAATAAATGAAATAAATTAAAATCATACCTCATTGGTAGTGCGTCAATAAAGTACACCTGCAATTATTTTTATTTCCTATCAGAACATGTCAACTAACTCTTCAATCAAATCATCATGTATTAATATATCACATCCATTTAACTCAAAACTCAACCATCATAAATCAAAATCATAAATCACATGCAACCATCATAAATCAGAGTCACAAAATACATGCATAATTAAAACTGACATAAAATAGTGATACTTCTCTCCCATTGGGTTCTTTACATATATCGTTGTTCTTTGTCGTTTTCGTATAGTGATTCGGTTTCCAAACCCGACAAAAACCACTTTCCTTCTCTTCTCTTCAATCACGTACACACAATGTACATCGTTGTGTGTACATCTAAGCACATGCACCCACACACAACATACAACACCACACAAACCATACACCTACACCCAGTGTACAACAAAACACAAACACCTACACCTACACCTACACCTGGTGTTCAACACAATACATATATGTACACAAAGTATAACACAATGAATACAGATGTCATGATACAACGAATACACAATACATGTAACACCATACCACACCTGCACAAAACAACATGTATGACATATACACATTACCACATGTACAACATGTACATAGAAATACATATATGTCATGTTCACAACATGACATGCACATAGCACCACCTGCAGTGTACAAAACACCACATGTACACGACACCACCTGCATGACATGTACACAGTATCATAGGTACACAACACCACCTACACAACGTGTACACAACACCACATGTACATAGCACCACTTGCACAACATGTACAAAATACCACACAGACAGAACACCACATGTGCAACATGTAGATAGCACCACATACACAAAAAACTACATGTACAACATGTACACAACACCACATTTACACAACACCACCTGCACAATGTGTACACAGCACCACATGTACTTAGAACCACCTACACAATGTGTACACAACACCACCTCCACAATGTGTACATAACACCACATGTAAACAACACCACCTGTACAATGTGTACATATTACCACATGTATACTACACCACCTACACAATGTGTATATTGCACCACAGGTACAAAACTTCACCTGCACAACGTGTAAACAACACCACATGCACACAACACAACATGCACAACATATACACAATACACCAACTACACATCCGAAGACCACATTGTATCTACCAAGAAACCTTGCTTCTAATGTCTTTCCATTATCTATGTGTGTCCCAACATGTCACAGAGTGCATGACTTTAATTCTGTTGATCTATCCCTCAACATTATATTCCATAGCATAAAAATTAGAAATCAAACCTCGAATACCAATAGAAACAGAAATATCAAACTATAGGACAATGCCTTCATCCACTCTCTACAATAAAAGAAGAATATTTCGATCAAGTATCCTAGTATTCAAGCTTGCAACCATGGGGATGCAAGGGGGCTCCTTTGATAGATTCATCCCATCATGATTTACAACTACAATAACAAACTCTACATAAGCTAGTACCTTATCCTCTCTCTACATATCCTTATGTTTCCCATAATTTGAAGGGGCATAGGCCCTTGTATGAAGATGCCTTTTAGTTCTCCCTTTTCTCTAGGGTTGAGAAGGATACCCACAAATCCAGAAAATGATATCTATAACTCACCTCTAATGATCCTCAAGTCATTAGTGGTAAGCCAATTAAAATGTTAAGTATATTTACCAACATACCTTTGAGAAAGGAATTTATGGCCATATTCTAGGATTGGGTGGAGGATATAGAGCTTTAATGTTCACAAATACAAAGGTGTTCCATGCCATGGAGTTTTACTCACTCGCTAAAAATTTCGTTTTTTTTTTGTGGAAAAGAAAAGACAATGTCCCCAAGCCTATTAACCATTTAAGAAGACTTGAAGCCAAATTCATTATTCTCTACAAGGTGTTATTTGGTCTCAAATTCAAAATTTGCAGTATTTGTGTTGAAAAGGAGGAAGCAATTGAGTTCACTAACTCTAATCTTGTCATTGCTTGAGAATGATAAGGATGCACAACAATCTTGCATCAAGGAGGAACAAGAGGCTTGTCCCCTTAGGCCTGCTTCATAAATGTGTATATTCATGTCTTAATTTCATATTTATATGGTTATATATATGGTTATTTATTTATTTACAAATATCTTAAAATCTCTAAATATTTATAGGCCAATTTTTTTTAATTATATAAATATTTTTCAATTTTATGATATATTTTACTGCACATCTCTAATTTTTCCTTTTAACAAAAACTCAAGCTCTATATATAATATAATTTTTATCTAAGTATCAAAATACAAAAAAAAGAATTATTATTTTATATTTTTATATTACCAAAATGAAAATATATATATATATATATTTTTTATTATCAATATAAAAAAAATAGTCGGATCCCACCACAATAAAATCAAATTAATAAAACTTAGCAAACAATCAATATTAACAATGTTTCTTTTATCATGTCATTACATAGCTGTGACATATAGTGACAATGTGGTTCTATTAGTTAATCCTTACCTAGAATTTATCTCAGGGCTCCTTAGGTTTCGCGTCATCATCTGTTGATGCAATGTACAAGAAATGTGATTAATGGAATTTATTAGCATTTGATTTCCACCTCCATTTACCTTTCCTTGACAATGTGAAGGCTGAGATGTAGGAGATATATTGGTGCTACAATTCATGTTTTGATTTGATTTGTAAATTTACATTACTAGCAATATTTATGCTTTGGGAAATAACTACATTCATTACACTCCGCATCCATGAGTTCTCGTCTTTAGAATTTTATTATTTGTTTGCAACCTCGTATATTTTTTGTTCTATATCCTTAAACCCTATGATGACATCCTCATGTTGTGTCGCCCTGTGTAAAACCCCCTTAATGTAAATTTCCTTTTCCTTCGATTGTATGGTTATCTTTGTTTCCTTGGATGCACTCCCTAGTAGGTTCTATTTTCAGCAATGGCTTCCAATTTGAAGAGAAGAAGAGAATTCCAAAGACGCCTAAGGTAATCTTGCATTCAATACTTTTAGAATCTTCATTTTCTTCCTGGCAGAAATTACACAATTTTACTTGCAATGACAAGCTATGAAATTCAGGGCTTCCAAGGATGGTGAGGGAACATCAAATAAATACACTAATATTCCAAGGTTATCCCTTTGAATTATCGTCTATTGTATATTTCATAGTGACCGAAAGTGCCTGTCATTCAAAGATATGAGGGGGGTAATTAGAGTTGCATTAAAGTTAAATTGTGCTTGGTTTACTTCATGGCTGGGTCCTCCAATTTCTAGAGTTAGTTGTTGCAGCTCTTCATGTTCTTCTACTCGGATGTTTTGTCTTATTTATTTATTTGAGGGTAGAAATCCTTTACAATATTGGATTTAGAATATGATGGAATCTGTCTATGATGTTTCCATTGATGGGGTCATAAAAGTCATTAACAAGACTTCGACTTTATCACGGAAATATGTATAATCAAGGAGAGTACTACCATCGGGTTTTGAATTTGGATCATTCTCGTTGGAAGTACTCCAAAATTGCTACTAGATCACAACCTGACAAACTATCTTCTGCTTGGATTTTAATCTCATCTCCTAAGTTATAAAATTAAAACTTATACCTACCCCTTTGTTTCTTTCTCCATTTGGACCTTTTTTTGACACCTCTATGAAACCTGGGACCTATAGATGTAATGTGTTGGGACTTCATAGAGTAGAAATTTTACAATTTTTCTTTTTTTCCCTCTTAATAACTTACCTTGGAAGTATTTTTTTTATAACTCAAATAAATGCATTACAACTAACCCCAAGTGGATGTTCACATGGACGGATGAAAAGGGTTGTGATATACTTAACACAAGAACTTACGTTCAGCTAAGATACCATGATAGGGATATTATTCTATGAAAATCATCCTAAGTCTTGCACCTATATTGACTCATTCCATGTACATCATTACTGGGTTGAGTCATACACTATTGTATTCATCGTTGAACTATGGCAAAAAAAGGGTTTCAATTTGAAAATTGATTAATCATGTACTCTTTTAAAAAAATTCTCATGTTGTTAAACAACATCATGAAAATGACCAAATCATAAATTTTTAAAATTTCTTGAATTTCAATCCCAAGTTACTTATTGTAAATAAAATGGATGTATTTACGGTTTCCAACATTTTTTAGGAATAATAGCTTGTATAGAGTTACTTTTGAGAAAATTTGATTGATTTCAGGATAACAAGTTTGGCAATGAGTTGATAGATTGGTGGAGGGAGAAGAGCAGTAGTGTGATACATCAACTTATAATGGTTTACATGCCTTATATATTGGGTGGCCTTTTTTGAGGGGAAATTATAGAGAGGCCTTGTTTTATTTTTTACTTTTTTCATGCAAGTTTAGGGAATGACATCAAAATTTTAGAACTTTAGTGCCACCGTTGTCTTCCTTGATATTTGACCACATCAATTGTCTTGTTGGTAATTTATATACAACTTCCTTCAAATATAGTACTCATTAGTTTCTTTGTTTCTGTTTTGCTAGTGTGCTTTTGGCATAATACATGATTCCCTAGGATTTGTATGCACTAAATTTCCTCATACTGTCTATTGTGTATTTGGGACACTGGTAACTCGAAATTTTGATGCACAAAGGATGTTTTCAATTTTTATTTGAGCACAATAATTCTTGCATTACGGGAACCTTCAAAATAGTAATTTTTTTACTATGGTGACCATAGTATTAGCACTATCTTTTACTATTTATGTAAATAGGTAGATGACACTTGTAGGACCATGTTGCATGCTTGGAAGAAAGTACACCAAAACGAGTTTACTAAAGCTAAAACCCCTTCATTGTCTTTTATAATATGAATTCCCAAGAACAAAAGAAACAAATCATTCATATCCAAATGAGATGAGAAGCACACAGTTCTATATATAGTAAGTAACTATACTTTTCAATTAGTTGTGAGAGGTACAAAAAATCACTATTAAAAGGTATGCCCTTCATTGTCTTATATAAGAATTTCCATGTGCATAACAAAAGAAAACACCTCATTGAAAGTGATGGATGAGCTCGGAGGTGATTATATCACTCTTTATGCTTAATATTGAGCAATACATTAGGAACGCTAAAACTAGGTAAATACTCTCAACATATCTTCCAATCACTCAAGAAGGGGTGGGCTCCTTTAAACCTGTAGATCCAAGTTTTATTCAGGTCATGGCCTTACTTGTGCAATTAATTTCTCATCAACACTTCTCAAGGTTTTGGTTGCATTTTCCTTTTCCAATTTCGTCCATATAGGGTGTGTCACTACAATCCCACACCCAAAAATGTAAATTTCTTGTACCTAGGTGAAGGATTGTGGAACTATGAGGTTGGAAAATTTCCTCTCATAAAATTTCCTCTGCACTTTAGAAAAAATATGACCTAAGTTAAGGGGGGATTCTCTATAAGAAAAATGAAAATGAAAAAGGATTTGGAGGTAAGTGATGAAAATGAATAACTAGTGCCTTGTTGTTTGGGATATGGATTCATGCATACAGGGTAGTTCTAATGACAGATTACGGGATATAGACAACCAAGCTGGCCTTCTCTACTACATACATAATTATCATGAAGGGATAACACCTACTTGTGACCATTTGTGCTTTATATACACATGGAAATGAGTAATTAAAATAATTTCCCCTTAAGGATTTTGGAGTGATGCATGAGCATCAGCCCCATGTTTTCCAAACAAAGAGTAGCCCATGTAAATTCTAGAAGTGAGATTTATTTTTGTACAAAGTAGGACTGTAGGTTATTAATTTTCCATGTGTCGCATTTCTATTCTGCTGAGTTGTCTGCTTTTTTAATTGAGGCTAAGTGGGTCTTTGTAAATGCAACAGGTGTAGGGTAAGAATATGGTAGTTTCGGGCTCTGGAAAAATGTCCCATTTTAATGTATTATGTTGATATATTTTTCTAGTCATTTTTTTGTATATGTAAAGGGTATGTTAGTGTAGGTAGTAGAGGTCTCCTGGAAATTAAAGGTTTGATGAATTTGGAGAGGAACAACTCCCAAGGTATGATAATAGGATATGAGACAAGAATTATGCAAGGTTCTATGTATATATATATTGGTTAATCAAGAATAGTGAGTTTAGAATTTAGTTTGTGCAACCTTATATGATTCATCTTCTTACATCCTTGTGAAATTAATATTGTTCTTTTATTTGAGACACAAGAACTTTTTCCTTGCTTTGGTAAATACATATATTGTGTTTGTTTTAGCTATGGTTCTATTAGACAAGAGAACTACTTAATGTACTCTCGATGATACACATTGGTATAATGGAGTGAAGTGTAAGGTCCAAATATATGTGAATCCTTCATTCAATTTCTGTGTAAAATTAAAAACCAATAAATGAGGATGAACTGTCCTAATATTCCTGAAATTCCTACTTTATCGAGTTTTTTTTACTTTGAAAAGTGAAGTTAATTTTGAGTTCCTTGCGTTGGATATTGTTGTGTGTATGTTATCTAAGGGGTCATAAAATTCCAAGAGAGGAGTATGGCACCAACATGAACATTAATGAATTAATAAACTTTACTAAGAGGTTCATATAATCATTGGTGAAGAAATCAAACTCATCAATGTCACCAAGTATGTTGGATTTGAGGTTAAAGTTTGGGTCAGAGTAGTTGGGTTTTGAGGAGTAGTTAGTACATTTAGAAGTTGGTGGGGGAGATAATATAATGAAAAAGAGGACTGACCTTGACATTGACCTCAAGTTGACCATAGTGGGTAGCCAGGTCCAAGAAGAGTTGTGTGCGATGGCATTTTCCAATTCCTAACCATCAAGCTCTTAGTCAGGGTTGGCCTCTCGACCTACCCTCATGAGGTCCACCATATGTTGATTTAAAAAATCCATTTTTGGTGTGGAAATAAAGAAGGGTTTCTACGAAGAATTTGAGTTACATGAATGGGGTTCGATTTCTTCATGACTTTGGTAGAACTCTTATTTTACGGGGATTTTCATTTGAGTTTAGGAGTCAGAAAATAATTTTTGAGTTCAAAGGTCAGAGCCATGCTACAGAGGCATGCACAATGAGTGTTGTTTTTCTTTTGAAAAGGTTTTTTAGTGAGTCATTAAGGAAGCATGATCTTTGGAAAGAGTAAACAGGCCACTGGAGGGGCCTACCATCAAAGTGGTATCACAACATTAGAGTATTAAGAGCCTTCGACCATTTTCGAAGATTGAGGAAGGAATATATCTCTTGGAGATTTCGATCAGAAGCCAATGTTCAAACTATAACTTGTTTCAAATTTCTTAATTGTTGTACTCATTTCGATATGTATCCTATGTAACAAATAAGGGGAAAATAAAAAGTTATTATTATTAAAGCATGGGTTTCATTTCCATTTTTTATGGTCTTCTAGGTAAAAGCATGTTCTTCACACTTCTAGGGTTTTCTAGGTCTTAGGATTCATTTTCATGAGTCGAAGGAGTCAACGTCATGTTATAATAACCTTATGAGCATATTTTAATTGTAAAAAGAAATATTTTTTCGTCTAGAAACTCCTGAAAACTCCAAAATTACAAGACAAACCAAACAGCATCAAGTCAGCCTAAAAGAAGGAAATTGACATGTTGAGAAGCATATATAAAGGAAAATTTAGATATATCAAGAAAGAGTTTGATCTGTAGTTAGGAATATCTCTCACATGTGCGAACTTCTAGGGTTTCTGGAGCTATAGAAGGAAGCCATAGTTGCAAATCCAATTTGTAGGATGACACATTGGAGAATATTGTAGCAGGAAGGTAGGAAACCTTATATTGACCTTGATTACCTTTGAAGATCACTCTTTCTCTAGGTATGTATAAGAATGAGATAGAATTAGGGTTGCCAAAGAAGCTCCAAGACGAAATATGCAGAATCAATTTTCAAGACGAGTTGTAGTATTGAAGTTGGGAGGTCGAAGTTGCAGTATTAAAGCTAGTCGTTGTAGAATCAGGGATGGACTTGAGGAAGGGATGGCTTGGTAATAAGATAAATACTTGGTCTAGGGTTTTGGTCCTTGTATCTAATTTGAAGTAGATTCTACAAAGATAATAGTTTATGGGTTTTCCTCTTTGATGGGTTTTGCCTTGGCTAAGTGCCTAATATATATGCCATCTATTGTTTTTGTTACTATTCTTAATATTTTTTTTATGAAAGGATCTAACTAAATAACATAAATAAGATAATTAATATTCACAAAAAATATAAAGGTTAACGAAAATAATCATAATAGATGCCACTATCCATTTTAAAACATGGTTTCATAGCTAATGTGAACAATTAAGGCAACTGAAATGATACTAGCTACTTGTCAATGTGAAGGAAAAAAGAAGCTCTTAAATTGATTGCCAAAAAACAATGTTACTGATGAAATAGGTAACCTCATTGTTACCTACTTTTTGAAGTATCAAGAAAAACACTTGATTTTGAAAAAGTGGCGATGAAGAATCAAGAAAAAAAAATTGAGCATGTTTTTGGCACTTTAAGTTTTTTTCATTTTGTTTTTTTTTTTTATTAATTTTTTTTTTTAATGTGATGTTTTTTATGTCGATTTTGAATAGTGGTGGTGTATCATCACCAATGTTTTTTTATAGGATTGATTTTGACACTACAGATTTTCTAATGTCTTCTTCTTCTGTGAGATGTTTATTTTTAAGTGCATTTATGTACTTATGTTTTAAAAATAATTTTTTTTTTTTTTTAAATAAAAACTCGTAATGATATCTTCACTTTTTCACATAGATAAAAGATGGAAAAAGGGTCAATATTCTAAAGGTTATATTTTCTACATGTTTATGTATTGTTAAATCATTTTTCAATGCACATCAAAAAATTGTCGCTAAAAAACCAATATTTTGAACCATATGAAAAAAAATACAATTTTTCAATATAAATACAATGCAAAAAAAACACTTTTACAGACTTTTTGTTGGAAAAAACATGTTAAATAAACTAATTTTTTGGGAGAATATTAACAAAAAAACTTAATAAAATAACATTTTTATTGAATTTTATGTCAAAAAATAATAGCAATCACATGTTTTTTGCAAAAAAAAAGGGTTGTTCTCATAAAATATCAAAGTCTAAACATTACAAGTAAAACTAATTAATAGTTCTAAAAAAAAAGCTTTGTTTGCAAGCATAACTTAAACATCATCAACAATATCAACTAATACATCTTCAACATCATCTATAATAGCATGACGGCTTCTTCCGCAGCATTTTCTTCTTCATTTTGATCATTGTCATCTTCTATGGATCTTTCATGTCAGCAAATCTTCCAAAGTGTCCCTTTCCAATCATTCCATATAATGGTGGTTAAGGTTCCTTTGTTTTTTTTTCCATACATGATGCATTAAAATCTCCTTTCCTCAAACCAACTTCTTGCTTCTCATCTGGAAGGAATTTAAGAGCATTAATTCTTTGTTGAATAAATTTGCATTGAATTGGGTCTTTCTCAATGGCAATGTAATTTCTTCCTTTTAGTAGGCAACATGCTAGTGTTGTACCTAATCATCAAGCACAAAAAAAATAAGTAAAAAACTTAGTATGAAGACATAAAAAGTAAAAAAGACAATATTTAAATTTAAATTTGTATAATAAAACTTACCTGAACCTGAGAATAAATACAAAATCCATTCTCCTTCATTTGAACATAGATCTATAAGATAGTTAATCAATGCTTGTGGTTTTTGATAAATGTTAACTATATCTCCTTTTGCATCTTTATCATCATATGTTAGTTTTCTTATAACTGCATCATAAACCAATACTTGACTATGACTCTTCCCATCTAATCGATTCATAATAATATGCTTATAGATATCGTCTTTTGTCCAACATTCAACATGGATGAACTCACAATCATTTATAATAGGCTGATCTTCGGAAGAAACAATATTTGACTTTTGCCTGTAACATAACATAGTAAAAGTTCAATTAAATTTTACATGAATAAAAAAATTTAGGAGGAATCAAACATACAATTTCAAAATCTTACCATGTAAGTTGCATACTTGAGTTTGCTTTACCCTTGAAGCTTGTTAATAACATTGGAAACTGTGTGTCTGAATGAAATGTCACAAATCGCAAAAGTGGTGATGTTGTCACTTCTTGAAAACCCGTAACCACTTTACTAAAAGCTTGATAAGTATATGGTTCTCTATCATATTCAATGTCTGGGAAATTGAAACCATGAGGAATATCTGCAATAACTAGGCCATACTTCCTTTTAGGTATTAGTGTTGCAATGTCTTCACAGTCACCTTGTATTATTTGATATTGGACACTGTCGAGCCCATTCCAAATGTAATGATTAAGAGTAGGATCAAGTTCAACATTCATAAGACGCTTCCTTCTCATGTTCTCCATCTTAATTTTTTCAATAAAGCTTTTTAAAGTATCTGGTACTCCATTTCCATCCTTCTTCGACATCTTTAATGACACACACACACACACACACACACACACACAAATATATATATATATATATATATATATATATATATATATATATATATATATATATATATATATATATATATATATATAAGTAATAAAATAAAAATAGTTTAAATATGAATAAAATGAATTTATAAATCAACATACCTTATTGAATGCAATATAAAACTCTTTTAGTGTTGATGTAGAACTTTCTTCTAGGTAGTTGCGTACAACATCATCCCAATTGTCTTCATTCAACATTTTAACCATGTTTTCTTGTATTTTCATAAAAAATTGCTTACTGAATAAATCAATTTAAAAGCCTTAATATACTGACATGTATAACAAATTCTACCAATGTCATTATGTTTTATTTAAAAGAAAATTATAATGAAAGAAAAATAAGAAATAATTCAAGAAGCTTACTTTTGAAATTCTGCACACATTCCTTCCATTGATAATTCACTCGACTTCACACGGGCTAATACTGATTTGACTAATTTATCATCCTTCGCACCTTGCATTGTTCTCCAAGGTGTGATAGTCATATCCTCTGGAAGCTGCTTCATTTAAGGACCCCCCTTACTGTTGGTACATATTATGGGTTTACTCTTTCTAACCTTCTGATTTTTTATGGAAATATTCTCCCACTGATCAAAAATCTCATCAATCAAATCCCATACCTCCCCAGTTCTAAATGCCAACTGAAAAATTTTATCTGTGCCTCTAAAGAAATTTGTATTCAATTTTTCATATTTTTCTTTTTTTTTCATCAATTTGATAACCTGTTTCCATTAAACATTCCTTTCGAAATGCTACACTAACTTGTGTCTTATCCCCACCACATTTTTCTATGAATTCATTATGAATAAATCTGACCCTTTCGATGAAAGTCATTTTCATTCTGTACTCATTATCTACATTATGATCTCATGCCAATAACTTTGATTCTATTTCTGTTAAGCCAGCGTAAATGATGCATTTCACTGGTTGAAAAGGATAGTTATTGGGATATTCTGCAATCAATTTTCTCTTAGCCTCTATCAAGTGGTTCCCTCCAATTACATAATATTTATAATCAAAACATTTTGTCTTTTCAAATTCTTATTTGTTGGGAACCTGACATGGATCGACAAGAACCACATAATCCACCACATGTGCATATGGATTGAACCTGAACAATGTTTTCAGATTATGTACATGTAGGTGATGGGATTTTCTAATTTGATATTCAGATTGTCCTTCATCTGGGCCATAAAATTGGTTAACATTAAGCTCAAATGCTTGGCCACCAAGAATTAATTTATTCTTCCTCAACTTTTTTCGAATAGCATTTTGTTTTGTTTTAATAATGCCATCCTCTAACTCGGCACTTGGTGTCATAATTTCTCTACTTCCGTGAGAGCTTTCAATTTTCTCTTCACTGCTGCTCATGACCTTTACAGGTTCACCAATATTTGATTTCCTAGTCTTATTGGATAACATATCAGTTTTTTTATAAACAAGCTCTCCTTCATGAGGTAAAAGAGAGACATCTTTGGCAATTTTTCTTTTTGGTGTCTGATCTGTTTTCTCCTTTTGCACAACAGTTTTAATCTCCTCCTCACTAATTCTATCATAATTTTATGTTTCATGTTTGACACCTTAAAAAGAAACATGTTTAAGTTTACTAGATTGACCCACCTTAGTGACTCTTGGTTGATCCCCTCTTTGTATTGTTGGAGTGTCACGAGCTATTACTCTTTGCTTCAATCTCCTTTTCTCTGCTTTATCTTTGTGGAAAGTGTTGATCACATCCATAACATTTGGCACCAACATATAAATACCTTCAAACATGTTTGAAAGACTCGGAACAAAATCCTATGAAAAAAAATAAAACATGTCAATGATCAATAATCTATAAAAAATTGAATCATCCTTACAATAATACATAGAGGAAATAAAAATAAGAATACTTACAATGTTATTTGCAATGTTGCTTGATATTTCTTCAGAAAATTTTGAAGATATTTCATCTGTGTCATACTTGACGATTGATAGACGATATCTAACCTTCTCACGTTTCTGAGCCTTCCTTGCAAGAACATAAATAGTGTTTGTATTCGGGACCATACATATGTCTCGTACTCTGCCCATCACATCATATGGCTCATTTAAATCAATCATACCACAAATCAGATAGATGTGTATATTAGCCTCTGTTTCACTGTCTTCAAGATACCATGAGAAATCAGTTTTATCTATTTCCTCGGTGTTCTTCCAATTAGAAATAAGATTTAATGAACCTGGTGCCCCACTTTCTTGACTTTTATTAGTGTGTGCAACAATGTCCTTATTGCGTCCAACAATGTCCATAGTGCGTCCAGCTGCAACTTTAGATTTGGGAGTTCTATCCATAGTGCATGGAGCTGCAACTGTAGATTTGGGAGTTGCTGCCCTAGGTGTAGAAACATTCATAGAAATCTTTTTTGATGCCATTTTCCTGATATATATATATGTGTGTGTGTGTGTGTGTGTGTGTGTGTGTGTGTGTGTGTGTGTTAAATTTAATAAACAAAATTTATTTCTAAAACTAAATAGCTTGAAATTAAAGCAGTAAAATTAACTATAAAAATTTTCATTTAAAAACAAAATATTATAAATCATATGTATATATATCTATATAATATGTTTTGAATACATTTTATAAAAAAATTAAAAATGTGTTTAAATTGTATAAAACAATTTAAAAAAAATAAACTATTATTTTCAAACTTCAGTTTTTGTTTAATATTAAAAAAAAAACAAAAAAATTACTAACTATTTATAACAAATGTTAAAATTAAATTTTTTTTTTTTTAAGGCAATGATTTTATTAAAAAAACTTATAATCTTTTAATATATTTTAAAATTTTAAAATTTAATTTTACATTACATAGCAATTGAATAAAAATAAACAAAATAAAAGAAAAGAAAAAATTATTTTACTTTACATAGCAATTAAATAAAAAATTATAAACTTAAAATTATAAAAAATTAATATAAAATTTTATAAATTTATATAATCTTTTAATATATTTGAAAATTACAAATTTCTATTTCACATTACATAGTAATTAAATAAAAATAAACAAAATAAAATAAAAGCAACTAAACAAAATAAAAGAAAAAATTAAATTTTTTATAATGTTGTATTTATACTTAAATTTAAAATATATATATATAAAGAAATTTAAATATTTAAATGTTAAAAACAAATGTTATAATATTATATTTTTTTATTTTTTTAATTGTATTGTTATATAGTTTTTTTTTAATTTATTGTATTGTTATATTAAAACAAATGTTTTTTTTTTTAATTTATTATATTGTATTGTTTTTTTCTTTAATTATATAATGTTTAAAAAAAACATAATTGTTATTTAATAATTTTTTTTTAATTATATTTGTTATATTTTGATATTTTTAACAATTATTATATAACAATGTTTTTATTATATTATATAACAATTTTTTATTATTTTTATATATAACAATGTTTTTATTAATTTTTTATTGTTTTATTAAAACAAATTAAAAATAAAAAAATTTAAAAAAAAAATTAATTTAAAAAACAAAATTAAAAAAAAAAAAAATTAAAACGTCGTGGCTAGTGCCCGCGAACGCTGCCCAGCCGGCCCCAAGGCCCCCGCTGCGGGCGCTGGAGGCCGGCGAGCGGCGCCACGGGCGCTGCCCAACCGACCCCAAGGCCCCCGCCGCCGGCCTCCAGTGCCCCACGAGCACTATCCGAGAATCGGCCCCCCCGCCCAGCGAGGGCCCTGGGGCCGGCTGGGCAGCGCCCGTAGCACTGCCCGTCGGCCTCCGGCACCCCGCAGGCGTGGCCTTGCCCAATCATCCCCCCCGCCCGGCGGGGGCCCTGGGGCCGGCTGGGCAGCGGCGATGGCGCCGCCCGCCGGCCTCCGGCGCCCCGCGGGCGCAGCCTTGCCCAAGGTCGCTCCTACGGGGCGCTGGAGGCCGACAGGCGACTCCAGGGGCACTACCCAGTCAGCCCCAAGGCCCCCGCTGGGCGGGGGGGCCGATTCCCGAAATTGGCCCCCTCACCTAGCGGGGGCCCTAGGGTCGGCTGGGCAATGCCCGTGGCGCCCCCGCCGACCTCCGGTGCCCCGCGGGCGCTGTCTACCGCCAGACAGCGCCCGCAGGGTGCCAGAGGCTGGCGGGCGAAGCCACGAGGGCTGCCCAGCCGGCCCCAGGGCCCCCGGGCCCAATGCATATTTATTTTAATTTGTTTTTTTTATTTTTTATTTTATTTTTTATTTTTTATTTTTTATTTTTTATTTTTTTTTTCAAATTTTGTTTTTTAATTTCTTTTTTTTTTTTTTAATTTTTTTTATATAACATAATTAATAAATAATTATTAAAACATTATTTAATTAAAAATAATAATTGTTAAAAATATCAAAATATAACAAATATATTAAAAAAAAAAATTATTAAATAACAATTATGTTTTGTTTTTAAATATTATATAATTAAAAGGAAAAAAATCCAATATAATAAATTAAAAAAAAACATTTGTTTTAATATAACAATACAATAATTTTTTTTTAAAAAACTATATAACAATACAATTAAAAAAATTAAAAAAATATATGATATATAACAAAAACAATAAAGAAAAAAAAAATTGAAGATTTAAAATTAAAAAGAATAAAACTAAGATTTAAAATTTATTAAAAAAAAATAGAATATAAAATCAAAAAATTCTCAAATAAAAACAAAAACAAAAACATTTTAAATAATGAAACCACTGATATATTTATGATAAAAAAAAAACAAATAAAAAATGTTATAATATTACTATTTTTATTTTATGTGCATGGTTGTTTTATAGATTTTTCTATCTAGATGAACCTATAAGTCTTAAAAAAGAAAAAAAATTCTAAATTTTTGTCCTTAAAACCCTAAAAAATTTAGTTATTTTTGCATTTTCTTCACTAAAAAAATATAAAAAAATTATGGTTTTTGAACCTAAAAACCTTAAAAAATTAGTTTTTGGACACAAAAAACTATAGAAAAACATATTTTCCCCAAAATCGTCTTTAAATTGACAGAATAGAAGAAAAACTAACCTTTGAAATGCAAAAAACTGCTGTCACCAATGCCAACACAACGCCTCCACAAAATTACGAATAGCAACACAACACCTCCAGTGCCAATGCAATGTCTTCATGAAGTTAGCAATGACAATGCAACACCTCCACAAAATTACCAATAACAACACAACGCCTCCAATGCCAATGCAATGCCTCCACGAAATTACCAATGCCAACGCAACACCTCCAGAAATTTGCTCTAACAAATACCAGAAAACTTGATGTGATGTGATGAATAGAAACAATCATTTTTATTATATAGCGAATATTGTCTGATTGGTTTAATGTTTAACGAATGTGGGATTAAAATTTCAAATTTAAAATATTTACATTTAGTTTATTATAGTTCATACTATAGTTAAAATACTTAATATTTGCATGTAGTTATCATAGTTAATATTTTATTTAATATTTACATGTACTTAATGTTGAATAATTCAAATATAATCTCAGATTAAAAATTAAAATATGAAATACTTACATGTAGTTAATTATAATTAATATTATAGATAAAATAGTTAATATTTGCATTTAGTTATCATAGTTAATATTTACATGTACTCAATGTTTAAAATCATAGGATTAAATTTTAAAATCTAAAATATTTACATGTAGTTAATTATAGTTAATATTATAGTTTAAATAGTTAATATTTACATGTTATTTTTGTAAATATTTACATGTAGTCAATCTTAAACCATTCAAATAAGAAAATTATTTTAGTTTCGAAGGCATGTATGAAAGGAATATTTTGTGGATATTTTGAATAGAAAGTATGGTGAAATATTTGAAGACCAACAGTTTATTAATAAATTTTGTAATAAATTTTAGATGAATATAACGTAAGTTTAAAATTTAAAATTTAAAATATTTACATGTAGTCATTGTAGTTAATATTTGCATGTAGATATTATAGTAATATTGTAGTTAATACTTACATCTAGTCAATGTTAAATCATTGAAATAAAAACATTATTTTAGTTTGGAAGGCATCCATGATATACATATTTTGTGGATATTTTGAATATAAATATCGGTAAAATATTTCAACACAAACAGTTTATTAAAAAAATGTTAAATACATTTTTTTGACTAATATTTGTATCAAATATTTGAAATGAAAATGCTGGAGGGAAAGTTTTTCACTAACTTTTTTGGGGGGAAATTTTGGAGGGAAATTTTTTCGTGATTTTTTTTGGAGGGAAAATTTGGAGGGAAATTTTCAGTCTTTAAGCTATATATTATAACTGGGAGAGGAATTTGTATCATTCAACCTATTCTTGTTGAAAGCCATGGTTTCTTCTGATAGCGAAGTTTTTCTTCGTACAACATGAACATCTTCATCACACAACAACTCTATTCAGACTGATGAATATAATGGGAGTTTGCTCACCATGAATAGAGAGTCCAAAAATTGACTTGCTCGTAATCCTAAAGATGATGAGAACAAAATTGATGAGGCGCAACAAAATGAAATTTATGTAAATCGAGCGCCAGTTATACCACTTACTCTTAATCCTAAGGATTATGAAAGCAACAGTGATGAAAGGCATGATGAAGAATTTCCAGAGTCAAAAGTTTTACTTCATCCTAATCCCAAGGATTATGAGGACACCATTGATGAAGAGGGAGATGAAGAATATCCACTTCAGCTTAATCCTAAGGATTATGCGAGAACAACAAATGAAGAGGGGAATGAAGAATCTGCAGAGTCAAAATATCGACTCTGTCCTAATCCTAAGGAGTATGCCAGCACCACTGATGAAAAGGGGGATGTAAAATTTCCAGAGTCAAAATATCAAATTCATCCTAATCGTAAGGATTATGTGAGCACCACTAATGAAGAGGGGAATGATAATGTTTCAAATTCAAAACATACACTTCTTCCTAATCCTACAGATTATGCCAGCACCACTGATGAAGAGGGAAATAAAAAATTTACAGTGTCAAAATATCCACTCCATCCTAATCCTAAGGATTATGCAAGCACCACTGATGAAGAGGGGGACGAAAAAATTCCAGAGTCAAAATTTCCACTTCGTCTTAATCCTAAGGATTATGTCAGCACCATAGATGAAGAGGGGAATGAAGAATTTGCAGATTCAAAATATGCACTTCGTCCTAATCCTAAGGATTATGTCAGCACCACTAAGGAAGAGGGGAACGAAGAATTTTCAGCATCAAAATATCCACTTTGTCCTAATCCTAAGGATTATGCTAACACCATTGATGAAGACGGGGATGAATTTCCAAAGCTAAAATTTTCACTTCATCCTAATCATAACGATTATAATTTAACCACTAATGAAGGGGGGGATGAAGAATTTCCAATAAATATAGATTCAAGGCATTCACTTATTCCTAATCCTAAGGATTATTAGAGCTTTAGTGAGGAAGGGGAGGAGCAAGATGAAGAAATTCTAGTGAATACAAATTCAAAGTTTCCACTAATGCCTAATCCCAAAGATTATGAGAGCACCATTGAGGAAGGGGAGTATGAAGAGTTCTTGCAAATGATAATTTTAGAGGCACAAATCTAAATATTGCATTTTCTCCAAGTGACCATTTCAAAGACACTCATGGTGATGAATAATTGAATCCTCCCTGGGAAGAATTTGAAAGCATGGGTCAACATGGTGAAGAATTTCTTTTGAGTCAGGGTTACAAAAGTGCCGATGATTCTTGTGAAATGTTTTCTTCAACTGATGTTGGTAAAGAATTTTTTCCAGGAAATGATGTTGATGAATTTCTTAACTATGTTGAGGATGATGATAGTGGGGATAATATTCCTCCTAATGGTGATGAAACTACTTTTGCAAAGGATGATGGAATGATGAAGTCGTTTCAAGAAAATATTGCAACTAGGAGTAGGAGTATACCTTTTCATATCAATCCAAAGCATTCTAGTTATACAAGGGCAAGGAAAAAATATCTCATGACAAGAAGTTCTATCGTTCATTTGATTTCAAGTGAATGTTGTCGAAGGGATTTCTTGAAAAATATGGATTTCAACTTTGTTTTGGAGAAAAAGAAAACATATATGTCAATGAATAAAAGCATGCAAAATTCATATTTAGTGGGTTGCATGCAATCTACACTGGTAGGTTATGGTTATCATATTGGGAATGTATTGCTTTGCAGAAAGGCGTTCAAAATGTTGTATTCAATTGGTAATTGTCGTTTGTCAAGAATTGAGGATAGATTGGAAATGGATCCCACATATTATTCAGAAGCACGTTATAAACGAGAGGTGGGGTTGTTTTCAAATACCGGTAAGACATTGATGAAAGAATTCTTTTCAAATCATGGAGAGTGTATACCAAATAAAGACACAATACATATTCCAGATAATTTCTCGAGACGAGAAATATTCATGTTATACAAATATTATGCAGAAGTTGTTGAAGGAATTGGTAATTTTATTACATATTCTTATTTTACAAGGATATAGAAAACTGAATTCAACAATGTTCGTATTCCTAAGAAGACAAGGATGGGGATTTGCAACGCATGTGCTTCTCTTAAAGCAAAAAGAGATAAATGTCAAGGGGCAGAAAGAGGTATGTGTTCAAAACATTGTTTTTTAAAATTTGATACTTACCAACTATGAAAATATATTTATTCATATGTTTCTTTTATTTTATGTACAGATTCTATCGTCAAAGAACTTCAAGACCATCACAATCATCAAACAAGTGAAAGGAAAAAGTTGTATAAACATCGAAAGAAGTGTTATGATCATCCAAATAAATATCTGGGATTGATAATTGATGGCATGGACCAAAAGAAAACACTTCTTCCACATTTTGTCCGCACGCCAAAAAAATTACAGGAGGAAAATTTCATTCAGTTTCACTTGGTTGGTTGTATGGTGTTTAATGAGAAGATGTTTCCAAGAGTTTTCTTCACAAATCCAAATATTCATAATGATGCAAATCTGATCATAACTATAATCCATGATGTGGTTACTCATTGGTCTGAGATTCTTCCTAAAATTTTGTATTTACAATTAGACAACACAAGTCATGAGAACAAAAATCCAGTTCTTTTTGGGTATCTAAACATGCTCGTTGAATTGGGGATTTTTAAAAATATAAAGGTTTGTTTCCTTGTTGTTGGGCACACTCATGATCATATTGATCAAATGCTCAGTCATTTTTTAGTAACATTGAGGAGGAAAGGTGTTGGGAGCCTTCCATCATTAATTGAATGTATTAAGAAATCGTACATTCTAGAGCCTATTTTTCATGTGTTGGAAGAAATTATTGACATGCGAAGGTTTATTTTTGGATCACATGGTGAGGATAAACGCATTGAACAACTTAACGAAATTAGCTTGCAGCATCAATTTCGTATCAAAAAAATTGATGGGATAGCACATATATGGGGCAAGAAGTATTCAACTGTTGAAGAATGGGGACCATCATCAGGTTTAGCATTTTTTAAGTTCATTGCAGAGCATCCAACATTTTCATCAAAGATATCGTTATTACAGTCAGTTGCTAAACTCCATAATGCACGAAGGCAGAAGAGAGACATAAATTATTCTGAATGTCTAGAGGAAATTAAAATATGTATTAGAGATACATATGAGTACTTCGATGTTGCTGATTTAGTTTGGTGGGAGCCTTTTTTTCAGTAATCAAAGTGATATGATTTCAATATCAATAAATGGTTATACGCTTTTGAAGACTCCTTTTTTTTTTCCACAAAATATGCCAAATGAACATGAACATCAAGAAACACACAATTTTGAACAACAAAAAGCTCAAGCTATTATTAATTCCCCATAGGTAGAGGAAAGAGAAATCTATATTGGTTATAGAAGATCACGTGCACAACGTTAAGCCATGGAAGACCTTTACATGGGTTCTGTGCAGGATCTTAAGGAGGGTTGCATGATAGCAGTGTTAGCAGATGAAGATCCACTTGGCTATCCATTTTGGATTTCCAAGGTTATAAAGGTCATTAATGAAAATAAAGAGATTACAGCTGTTGATGTAGATTGGTATGCCACAAGTACCCACCATTTCAATGGTGTGTACAAGCCAGAGATGGTAGTGGAAAAAATAATTGGGAGAAAGAGAAAAAGAAAGGGCACAAATATAAATCATCGCTGCACAGATGTCTTATAATTGGAGGATGTTGACATACTTGTGTATGACTTTAGTTTGACAAAGAGAGGAACTCTTCGGTTGCAGAGCATAAATATTTTGAAGAAATTGCTACCAAAACAATTACTGTTGAGATGGGACTCTGCAGAATGTAGACGTAGATCTACAAGACTTTTGAACTCTGAAATGGTGGGCATGCATGTTGACTCAGATGGAGAACTAGTTGATGAAAGAGAAGAATATGGATCATCTTCATCTGCATCGAGCCATTCATCTGAAGATGTAGATTATGATGGTGTGCCAGAACCTATGGCTGATTTTGAATAACTATCTAAGACACTTTTATGTAATTGATGTTTGCATGGTAACTTGAAATAAAAATTTTGACTTCCATCTCATTTTTCATGAAGTTATGAGACATTTATATGTTTGTTGGATTATATGTTTTAATTATGAAGAATTCATTTCTTTAGAATATCGACAATGTAACAATGAATTACAAAAATAATTTATGTTATATTCAATGTACCAATGTTGATATTTTAACTATAAGTAAAATAGAAAATAGAAACTAATGTTGAATTTTTAGATTATGCAGTGATATTACCATGATATTATGTATTGTTACCATTTGGTATAAGATACTTTTAAAATTTTTAATAATTATATGCGTCATTGAAAGGGAATACTTTGTTTTGATGCTTGATTTTTAGGTTTTGGTTGAAATTACATTTAAATTTGTCTTATGCTAAGATTTGAAAAAAGATAAGTTTTTATCCTTTAAAATTAAAATTACTCTTACTTGTTTCTGTTCAATGATAATTTTTTCATTTACTTGTTCATATTTTTAAATTGTTAACTCTTATAGTTTCTCCATAATTTCATTGTTCAAGTATGTTGAACACTTAAGATTGAAAAAATTTAGATTTACAACTTGTCATTAAGGTTTTTATGCGCTACCAAATTTTATCTTTAATGTTATGGTTGACAATAATTACAATTTTGGGGTTGTTTAGAGTCAAGATATTTTATGTTTAACAACATGGATGAAAATTGTTCGAAATGATAAGCCCTTCAGACATGTATTTGTTTATCTTTAACATCATCAATCAAAAATGTTAGAAATTTACGATTTTAAAAAATTTCCTAATATGTTGTCTTTAATCCCATTGTTACAAGTGTCAAAATTATGACACAATTTTTATTTTTTTGTTATTCCAGCATCAACTGGTTTTGTTTTGAGGGTGTTTTCTCAATCCTTTTTTCAACAAACAATTTTTTTTTTAGCATAATTTTGTAAAATGTTGAAATTTGACCTTAAAAAAAACCAAGTGTGTTCTGGAAGACACACTTTTTGTTTTTGGGGTGTCTTTTCATGTTTTTTGAGACTTTTTGGGCTAGAGTTCCCGTTTTGAGGTTAGGTTACCTATTTCATCAGTAACAGTGCTAAAAGGGATAATTTGGGAAAGGACTCAATGAAGGAGGTTTTCTACATTAAAGAAGATCAATTCTACATCAAGGTCACAACAAAGAAAGATCTGAGAGAAATTTTTCAAGAAGATACCATTTCCTAGAATTGTCTCAGACTTCTTAGATTCATAAATGACATGTGGAAAATACTAAACATTAAAACTTGAAGTCAAAAGTTGAATTAGACTTCCTAGAACATAATAGACATTTCGTAAACCCATGGAAAACATGTAAGCTACTGTTCATGAATGCATATCTGATCATAATAGTTTGGGATTCATCTGAGAATCACCAAGAAGGATCTATGACGTCTCCACATAGTTGCAACAACACTTGTTATTCCACGCATTCATAAACCATTCATATATTCATCAAAGTATGTTAATATCCATAGACAATATACATCATATAACCAACATATAATCATAAAATAACCTGCATAGAGACCATGGAAACTAAACCATAACACCACCAACATCTCCACTACCATTTCTCATAGATCACAATAGGAAAATATCTCATATTGACATATAAAAATACCAGCCAAGTTAGTGACTTCTACGTACCACCCGACCATAGATTGGGTCGAACCAAAATTTTCTTTCATCAAATCACACCCAGGCTATATTCAAAGAATGAATGTTGGATATCATGGAATTAAAAAAGAAAAACCAAACCACGGCTTCCAGACACCAAACCACCTCAACTGTCAACCATTGATTCTACCTCATGGTCAGACATCACTAACACAAACCAAATAGGTCACTACCTAATTTTTCCAGGGCTCGAGGTACTAGTAACTCAACCCACAACCTTCTAGGATTCTAAATAGTTTGTCCAATGTGGCTCCAGGAACTAGTAACTCAACCCACCAAGGGCTCTAGAGCGTTTGTCCCAACCTAGACTCCAGGACTAGTAACTCAACTCAATATGTTCCAAGGCTTCTAGACTATTTGTTCCAACCCATAGCCATAAGGAATTATGAGCACCAATAATAAAACAGTCAAGTGGAAAAACCCACGGCACCATGGTTATCCAAGAAATGGAAATGAAAGGCTAAAACCACTATCAACTCCAGGAAAATATTCTTGAAAATGAAAAAATATAACCAGAAAATCACATGCATATACCATGCATCCAGAAATGAACGAGGAAATCACACATGAAACCTGTTACTAGCAAAGTTATCTAGATGGTGTTGTTTATCCAACTGTTCCCTTGCAATTTCCTGGTTTCCTTTTTCTTCTTTCTCCAAATCCAATGTATGCCAAAGTTCTCCAAGAATAATCTAAGTGTGCAGGAGTATGAGAGAGTGAGAGAATAGAAGAGAGATCCAAAACTGAACTGTCAAAAATACTATGAATTGATCCTCAAAAGCATTTTTATCATTGAGGCCTCTATTTTCTTCATTTTTACTTCAATTTACCTCTCATGAAAATCCATGTCTCTTCACTTTCCTTTTCTCCTATTTTCCTTTATTTCATAAATAAAATTTCGATTATTCCTCTTTTCATTTTCCAATTCATTTGCTAATATTCTTAGCCATGAAAACTAAAAGTAACACCCACTAGGATTTTTTCCCCACCATTCAGCTTGGAATATGTGTCCCATGACCTTGGTATTATTCTTTTTACATGGAAAATAAACAAGGGGCTATTACAAACCACTTAGCCTTGGGGGAACACCATCCTCGGTGTTCTATGACACCTACGACAAAAAACCTACTAAAAACAAAACATAATTCCTATAGAGCTTTATAACCTAGCCCGTTGCAGTATTTACTATAACCTCTGCTAAAAATAAAATAGCATACCACTTACTGGAGCTTTATAACATCACTCATTGGTGTATTTACAATGACAAACACAGATACCTATGCACATTTTATTCAACCAACCAATAATCATATTATCTATGGACCTTTATAACCACAAATCGATAAAATATTTACAATAATATAAACATATAAATATGAACATTTTCTCTAGCCCACAAACAAAAGGATATGGTGCATGCATCAGCAACATGGGAATCGAGAGGCTCACACCTCCACCCTCAAAAGTAGTACCAAGATTCACCTCCTTCCCAAGAAGTCCAAAATCCATTGCTAAAGTCAAACCTACATCAAATGTACAACGCTATGATCCTTGTGCTACTTGTTACCTCAATGAACAGTTACCGACTCATTTTTCGAGGGCACACTCTCAATGTGCTTTTGATTCCATCCAGAAATGCTAATGACCAAAAAATATTCATTCCCCGACCTTGCTTTCTCTGCTACACAGTCCCTCAGGACATCTAGTTACCCCCTTCTGTGCAGTCAAATACCTTCCAATTTCCTTTTACATCCCCTTCTCTGCTACACATTCCCTTGGGTGATACATCCTTTGGAAAAGTTTCCTCACACCAGAAGGTCCAAAAACTAAGGCATATCCTCGCCTCAAAACCACCATATCAGTCATAACATGCTCATGGAAATTAATGAACACTATTGGGTACCAGTGTCCCATAATGGCCCTGCTCCTCAATGCTTCACCAACATACTACTGCATGTTCCAATTCCTTTCACTGTTATTGTTAAAATTCTTGCCACTAGTTCCATCCATCCAAATTGAGAGTTTTCAACCACCCAAACTGAGAATTTTCATCCACCCAAACTTGGGATTTTTCATTGCTTTCTAGTACAAAGCACATAATTTCCATTATATTTAAAATAAATTAAATAAATTAAAAGCATGCCTCATTGGTAGTGCATCAATAAATTACACCTACAATTATGTTTATTTCCTGTCACAACATGTCAACTAACTCTTCGATGAAATCATCATGTATTAACATATCACATCATGTTAGCTCAAAAAGCAACCATCATAAATCAAAATCGTAAATCACATGCAACCATCATAAATCAGATTCACATAATACATGAATAATTAAAATTGAAATAAAAAAGTGATACTTCTCTCTCAATGGGTTATTTTCTTATACCTTTTTTCTTTGTCCTTTTCGTACACACACTTAAGCAGTTTCCAAACCCAACAAAAACCCATTTCCTTCTCTTCTCTTCAATCACTTGCACACATTGCACATCGAAACAAATGCACCCACACACGAGATACAACACCACACAATACATACACCTACATCTAGTCTACAACAACACAATACATGTACATACACCAAGTATAACACAACGAATACACATGTCATGATACAAATACTACACAATACATTTAACAACGTACCACACTTTCACAACAAAACATGTACGACATGTACACAATACCACATGTACAACATGTACACAACACCGCATGTATAACATGTTCACAACACCACATGCACATAGCACCACCTGCACAACCTGTACACAACATCACATGTACACAACACCACTTGCACGATGTGTACACAGTATCACATGTACACAACACCACCTACACAACGTGTACACAACACCACGTGTACATAACACCACCTGAAAAATGTGTACACAACATCACACGAATACAGCACCATGTGTACAACATTTACGTAGCACCACATGCACAAAAATGTACATGTACAACATGTACACAACAACACAATTACACAACACCACCTGCACAAATTTTACACAACACCAAATGTACATAGAACCACCTGCACATCGTGTACACAACACCACCTGCACAATGTGTACATAACACCATATGTACACAACAGCACCTGCAGAACATGTAATAACACCACATCTATACAACACCATTTACACAATGTGTGCATAGCAGCACAGGTACACAACTCCACATGCACAACCTGTACAGAACACCACATGTACAACATATACACAATACCATAACTGCACATCTGAAGATGAAACTATCTCTACCAAGAAACCTTGCTTCCAATTTTTTTTCATTATCAATGCTTGTCCCAACATGTCGCAGATTACACGAATTTCATTCTACTGATATACCCCTCAGCATTATTTTCCATAGCATAAACAAAGGCATAGTACAAGCACATAATATCAATTCATATCATCATGATACTAACCTCATAGATATGTCAGGGTTACTCTTCCCACTTGATTCCTCATAATACTAGGATTCTCTTCATGCCATTCACCTGCATAAGCAATCAATTACTCCACCATCATGACCCCTTACGACCCTGTCATACAATGACATACATATATAGACATAAACATAATCATTATCACAACATAATTACTAAATATCATAAGGTCTAGGTTAAGATAACTCCCTTTATCCGTGCATAGCATGCACAACATTGATAACAATAGTTCCCAACATAGCCAAGACATCTGATGCCTCAATCCATTTACTTTACCTCTCATGTTATCTTTATTATGACTATCCTCCTGTCGTCCATTTATCCCATTGGACTGAACCAATCCAAATGGTTGTCATATTCTTTCCTCTAACGTCCTTGATTCATGTAGAGGACTTCAATCGGGTCTTTACATTACCTATCGGGGACCGTAAATCTCTCCTCGTGCTCCATTAACTTTCCATTTTTCCAAACAATTCCCAATACCCTAAAAATATAAAACACAAGGACAAAAGGGAAAAATAACAAAACCATGTAAATCCAACAACAATACAACACCACAAACAAAGTTGCATGGCCATGTGCTAGACATAAACAAAACAATAAATAAAACACAAACAAATTACAAAGCACTGAAAGCATAAAACTTAACACATACACCATGAATCAATGAAATCTCAACTTGATTATTATTCAAGATTTCATGGAAGTATATTTTTCCATGCAATCCCCTACATCATACTGCCTAAACATAATTTTCAGTGCATAAATAAGCATAACATTATATCGGTTACCTTAACTTCTTGTACCCAACACGATGAGTTGTACGTTAACGTGTACATATATCATCTCTCAAGGGACTTTGATTCCTTGACGAATCCATCCCTTACTGGAAACCAACCATTATACATGTCAAATACATGTTCATGAATATAGCACATATCCACATAATTTTAAACAAAATGAACGTTAAGAAGACGTATTGTATTCATGAAAAGCACCCATTCATTTCGAATTGTGGTTTCCAAACAGAGCCAAGGAATTCTCACCCAATTCCTTTATTTTACCTTTTACCTTTTTTCAATTGAGTCTTATTATGTGCTATCATATCACCCAACTGTTAGTTATATAAAAAAAATCAATTGTTACCTAGTCCTTCTAATACCAAGCATGTTGTAGAAAATCCACATAGTCTCAAACTGATATTTTTAATATTCTAAAATAAAATACTTGAATCTACTCTACAAATTGTGGAAACCAATTATGAATACACAATCACATGAACATGAAAGAGAAATAATTTCAATCGCAAAACACAAAGATTTACCTAGGGTAAGCATCAGTTAAAACCCCACTATCTGTATATCTCATAAGTCATAAAATATGAGAAAAAAAAAATGATTCGCTTAGGCTTGAGAGCTCTATGCACTATCTATGTTTGTCTCTCTAATTCCTAGGAAATCTTGGCTCAATAATTAACCAAATTCTTGGCCTTGGGGATTCCTATTTCCTTGCAAAGTTTCGTAGGGAATTATGCCCCTATTAACAAGAAAATTCCCAAATAATTATTGTGCAAAAATCAAGGCTCTTCCTCTCACTCCATGCACCACCTGTAGAATTCGATGATTATACAACTGATAATACACTTTCCTTTAACTCTAATGTCAACTGTTTCTTTCTCAAAACTAACATGCATGAGTTATTTTTGAGTGAATTATCAGTTATCTGATTGATCACTGCATGTTCCTCACTAGTTCCTCCATGAGATAGAAATAGTTAAATTGATTTTAACTCAAATAAATTAAGTTAATTCATTAAAACTCAAAATAAGCTCAAGCATGGCTCCTATAGTGTATGATATGCTGTACATGCCTCCAATTTAGCCCTCAAATCGAATTAACTAAATCAACTAAGTCATCCTAACTTATTTAACTTTTAAAAGCTGTGATGTGATGTGCAATTACAATTTCATTCTAATTTAATCAACAGAAAATTAAATTAAAATATTTCTTGAAGCCATTTTCAATATTTCTAGTTGCCATTTTCAACACTCCCTCTCAACAAGAAAGGAATTCAACTCTATCTTGATCCATTACCTTTGGAATGTTCTACATTCAACATTTCTCTCTAGTGTTGTTGCTACTGCAACTTCTGAAAATGAAAAGCATCTAAATTGAATAAATTGTGATAAATATGATGTATTTGTCACCCGAGTCTCTCACTACTACTAGCTACTACACTGTCAAGTGAAAACTTTGTGGGACTGTTGACTCTACACTGTGCCATCTACAATGCTTCCATATTTGCAATGTATTTCCCGGTATATGACTACTACTAATATCTTCATTTTTCACTCTGATGTCTGGCTGTATCAACTTCCATTGATCCATCCTATTATTATGTACTATGGACCCCTGTATCAATGTAATGATCCATGAGAAAAAAAAATTCAATGGACCCTGCAAAAATTTCTACCTCTTCGGTATATTTCCTCACATCTCCCCACCTATCTTCTGGAGGTATTGCTGCCATTGCTCCCTCTTCCCACGTGGCTCGAATTTTCCCCCCTGCTGGAGGTCTCTACTTGAGTGGATGCTTCCACTCAGTCTCCTCTTTTCTTCTACAATTGTGGTTGCTCCGCAAATTTTTTAGGCTTCTTTTGAGGTTACATATTGAGAGGTAATTCGTTCTCCCTGTCAACTAACATGTCTCTAACATTTTCCTTACTCCTCAAGACTTTTCATGCATCTTTGACCTTAAGTGCATACACGTTCTTGACTCACATACCGATCTACTTCACTCGTCGCGTGCGATGTGTCCAAGGAAAACCTTTCCTTTGCTACAAATCACATCATAGCGACGATCTTCAAATACAACGACATAAACAATATTATTATTTAGTCCTAGAAAAAATAGCACATATATGAGTCTTATATGGGAGCTAGACTCCCTCTGTAAGGTAACAGTACCGATGTCGGTCACACTATACCTCCCATCATCCTTATTATCACTAAGTTGGTACAGATGGTCCACTCCACCAGACAACTTAGAGTAACTATTTCAACCAAATTTTGACTGAAGATTAGCCTCTTCAGTCTAAGAGGGCTCTCTCAAGTTAACTTGTGATTTTTCAATGAAAAATATATTATATTTCTAAATCTATGATAGTGACTTGATTTTAATTAATTGCAGGTTGAAAATATAGAGGATTTGCTAACATTGGGCTAATGGATTGAACATTAAGAAACTCAATGAAAATAACCCTTCTTGTAGAATCTGAGGCAAGTGAACATTTCAATGAAGAGATAACACACATACACAGGAAATAGTAGTGGTTCAGTATCTAAAGGAAGTCAGAGCATGGTTTCCATGAATTCTGAGTAATTAGACATAAGTGCATTGCATATAAAAACATGAAACATATAAGAAGGAAAAATATCCATTGTATATTACTGAAGATGAAAGATTTTACAAAAGTAGCAGTGTCACATAATATTCTCCAACCCTTAATTCATCAAAATAATTCCTATTAATAGGAATCATACCTTTACATCAGATCTTCCAACAAGGCTAAATCATCAAGTCCTTTTGCTGCCACCTAGGCTAACCATAAGCTAGATATTTGGAACTAAAAATTGGCACCTATTAACTTTAGGAGTTAGAGGCCTATTAGGACTCTACCTCTATTTATTACATTATCCAAATAAAAAACTACATTTTTACATCAAGATAATCCATTCCTTGAGTGGCACTGGCCATGAGCATGACATAAATGCCTCCATACAATTAAAAGTTGATCATCCTATTTTTTAGGGAAATGACAATAATGACCATGAAGCCCTGTATTTAGGCTAATATGTAGCACAATACAACATAATTTAAGGATATAACATTGCTGACACATTCCACCTCTATCCTTTTTTCTTTCCATGTGCTTGGCTAGCCATCAGCTTCCCTCTAAAGTTCAAAAAATCTCATCAAAACTGTGTGTCGCAAAAACATAGTTTTGTTGGCAATTTCCCAGCAACTTTTTGTAGCGCCTCTTTTTAAAAAAAAAATTCAAATCATTTTGAATATCTTCTGCCATGAGTCTTTAAAATAGGTTAGGAGGGCTAATACAAAATTTTCCTAAAATTTTGTTTCAAGTCTAACCACCTTTTTTTTCAAAAAGACATCTACGGAAATTTTGTAGCCCTTTTTGGGCTTCAAGCTTGGAAGGCACTACCAAAATTCCTAATCTGTCAGAAATGTAGGAAAGAGCCTATTTTTCAAAAATTTCACCTTTTGAGAGTAGAAACTGTTGGGTGACATCTTCAAAACTGACAAAAATTTACCCTACTCCTGAAACTTTCGTAGTTTTATCTGTCTTTGAAGCTTGAATGTCTTTAGGCTCATTAATGAATGTTATTTTTAGGCCTCTCTTTTTTAATTCAGCCTATATCATTTCCATCTATTCTTGAAGGTGCTTTTCTTGATTCTTCAATGATATTCTTTCAACCTTCAAGTCCATATTCCTCCTTTTGGTATGTTTGGCCAAAATCCTTAGGGGTTGGGTTCTTTTCAACAGTCTTTTAGCGTCACTTATAGATCATTCAAAAATTGAAAGTTAATTCTTCCATTTCTCCATAATCTGATCAAACTCAATATTTTCAGTCTTGTGTTTCTCTGCATTCAATTTTAACTCATTTATTTCTTCCCTTTCTTTTCTTTATTTTTCTGTGATGAGCTCCATTTCTGATTTTTCAACCATATTATCCTTTCCTTTTCTTTGCACAGTGATAACTTCCTTTACTGGAGAGAGATCAACAATTTCTTGTATCAAATATTGCTTTCCTTTATCAATAGCTTGAAACAAAACATCTCTGGCCAGTTGGGATCTAGTCAATGGTTTTCTTGGCAGCAAGAAAAATTCTACCTCTTCTCGAGTGAAGTTAAGACTTTTGGTAGTGATAACTTTTTTTTTCATTCTATTGCCTCCAACATCAATAGCCTGGACTACTAGGGATTCTTCTATTTCTATAGCTTGAAGGATGGCTTCCAAATTACCCTTCTTAATTGATTGACCTTTTGTTTTACTCGTCATCCTTTCTTATTTATTCTTTCTACAGAATTTTAGTTTCTTTGTCGCAGGTGCTGACATTGGGACTGTTGTCTCTTGTGCAGGTCCTGTATCATTCTCCATTGGCTCTTCTTCTACATTAATATGCTGTAGAGTATGCTCTATTTCTTGATTTTCTACCTCTATCTCATTAACAGAATGCTCATTCTGAATTGAGTGAGTGCCCTTAGGTTTACGAGTCTTCTTAGGAGTCACTAAATCAACTTCATATCCCTTAAGAAAGAGAAAAGAAGACCAATCTCTATTATTTTTCCTAATTCCTCCAACACTAATAGCTTAATAAGCCCATGATGAAACACATATGTATCACTATTTTGTGGCCTAGCCTACACCTTATCTGCCATCTTGTTCAAGCTTCTAAATAGATAAAAGGGAATATCAATGGCTTTCTTACCAATGAAATGCAACAGAAGCTTGAAGTGATATCGGTACACCATGTGGAACCTCCCTTCTCAAGTGAAATACTTCTAAATGATCATTATAAGCTTAGAGTAGTCTTCTTTGAAATATTTTCTTGGAATCCCAACAGCTATGTTAGTTCCAACATATTCATCATTCATGAATTCATCACAATTTTGTAGCTTGAATTTAGTGGACTTAAACCACTCTTCACCTTGTCTTGGGATCTATGTAGCTTGGGATTTTTTATCAGTGGAGACAACAAAGTTCAACATTCCTACTTTAGATGTTGTGCCAATGAAATTTGTTACAAATTCCTTTGATATCTAAATATGAAAACCCTACAACTTCTGGCAGAAGCTCATACAACCTGCGTTTCTGAAGGCTTTAGCGAAATTGGGCTCCTCATTCAACATTGTTAGGTCCATTAGGTCGAACATCATACAAGAACCTCCCTTATGTACCTTCTTATCGGTTTCCATATGTCTTTAAACTACGCATCTCCCTCAATGTTGTGACACCTGCAAGTAGAACAATGGACAAAGAGTTGCTTGGGATGGATATGAAACTACTTTGGTGACAGGAGAATGTAGCATGCAATATTTAAAACTAAATATGACAAGTAGGAGATGAACGAGCTTATGGCAGGGCAGGAGTGAGTGGAATTCCATAAAAAACAAATTTTAAACCTAACGGTGGAAAATATGAAGAATTAAGTGGAAAGCAGGAATAAAAACACAACAATCATGATTTAAAATGATAATGACTACCATAACTAACTCGAAAACCCCACTTTTACCTAAACCAATGAAAAATTCCATGTCATTCAAACCTCTATCTCCTGGAAAAAATCATAATTCTACAGTGCCAGCAGTTTAAACTCTGACAGATTCGCTACTGACTGTTTAGGTGTTTTCGTAGTGCAAACTGTCATTTCATAGTTATGTGCGCTACGAAATCTGATAAAAACAAACAAGATGACAGTGAAGTCTAAAAATGAACTTTAAGATGATATGAAAAGAGAACTGACAAACAAGACATTGTTTATGATGATTTTTAGGCTTACGATAGAAATGATTTCCACCCCCCTTTATCAATTTCATGATCTAAATTGACATAACAAAAAAAACTAGGAAGACCCTATACAAGCAACCTTTGAAAAATTTTGAGTGTGATAAAAATCTCCAAACTCTATGTCTTTCTTGAGTTCTTTCTCATTCAAGTCACTGAAGAGATCTCTATTCCCCATCATATGGAACAAGGCACCACTGTCGAGATACCACATGCATCCCATTAATGTGATTTCCATGCATGCAATGAGAGTGAAATCAAGTTCAAACTTTGAAGCTAGCGCTTTACCTACTACTGCTACTGCAGGCTCCTTCTTGCTTGCCTTCTTCCATGGGCATTTCATGGCATAGTGCTTGAAATCATGATAGTGAAAACAATTGATTTTGGAAAAGTATTTCTTCTTGTCTTCTTTACCTTGAGACTCAATTCCCTTGGATTTATTTCCTTTAATAACTAATTAAAAGTCCCCTTGTTTGGAAGATGTCTTGTCTCTGGTGTTCTTCTTGATTTCGTCATGCACCATGTTGATCCACAATCGCTTCCACTCCGGTAGCTTCTTCCTCCCATTTACTGAATCTTGGTAGCTGTGCAAGCTCTTGGGAAGGCCTATAAGTGTTAATCTCACCATATAATCCTTGGGAACAATAACACCAACACTTCCAAGCTCATTGTGACATTGGGTGAACTTGGTCAAGTACTTTACTTTTGTGTCATCATCTTCCATCTTGATTTTTATAATCTTGTCCTTCATCGCCAGCTTCCTGAGGTTTCTATTGTTATGAAAAAAATATGTTAAGGACTTCCACATATCATATGGAGTTTCCTTTCCATGGAGGTTCGAGACAATATGATCTCAAACACCTTCCAACATAATCCTTCTTAACTTTTCTACCTTCTTCTTCCATGCCACCAGATCTTGAGAATATGTTGTTACAGGCTTAGGAATATCACTGTCAATGAACTCCTTCAGCCCATTGTCTTCCCACACTAATTCCATCATGTCTCTCCAAGCTATGTAATTTGAACTACCCTCAAGGGAATATTCAATTCTCAATCCAGAGAAAGACATATTGATCTTTCTGCTAGCCCTGAAGTGTAGATATGCGAATTCGATTCACCTGCATGAAAAAAAATCATATTCTTCTCTTATAGAGTGATTCCTAGTTTGGTACCATGTATAAATTACATGTATATTCAAACTTATATTTTTAATATGCTAAAACAAAATACTTGAATATACTCTAGAAATTGCGGAAACCAATTATGATTTCACAATCACGTGAACAAGAAAGAGAAATAATTTCAATCGCACAACACAAATATTTATTTGGGTAAAGCGTCAACTAAAAACATTGCTATTTGAATATTGCATAATTCAGAAAATTTGAGAACATGATAATGCTTGTCTCAAGCTTGAGATCCCTCTGTACTATCTCTTCCTATCTCATTGTTTCGTAGGAAATCTTGGCTCAATACTTAACCAAATTCTTGGCCTTAGGTATCCCTATTTCCTTGCATATTTTCCTAGGGAATTTGGCCCCTATTAACAAGGAAACATCTCAATAGTCATTATGCAATACATCAAGACTATTCCATTGACTCCATGCACCACATCTACAATTGGATGATTATAAAACTAATAGTACACTTCCCTTTAACACCAATATCAACTGGGTCTTTCTAAAAAATGACATGCATGAGTTATTTTTAAGTGAATTATTCATTATCTAATTTATCATTGCATGTGAATTAAATATAAGTTAATTCACCTGACCTATGACTAGTTCCTCCATCAGTTAGAACTAGTTAAATTGATTTTAACTCAAATAAATTAAGCTAATTAATTACAACTCAAAATAAACTCAACTAGGGCTCCTATAATGTAGGATATGCTCTACATGCCTACCATTTGACCTTAAAATTGAATTAAGTGAACCAGCTAAGTCATCCTAACTTAGTTAACTCTTACAAGCTATATGTGATATGGAATTACAATTTTATTCTAATTTAATCAAGGGAAAATTTAATTAAAATTTTTCTTGATTTCATTTACAATATTTCTTGTTTCCATTTTCAACACATGTTGCCCTGCAACTATTCACAGATGTGAGTCACATGTTCTAAAGATTAATACATCATGTCTATTAATTTTAAATCATCCTTTACCAATACTAACAACCATATCATAATCAACTCACAGTAATTAGTCATACTACTACAACTAGCACTCACTTGATCTAAGGTACATATTAGTCGTCTCAACACATACAGTGTTAGTAAAACCATCTCAAAACAAGATCATTACTTCATGAAATCGTATACACATATACTTATATCACACAATTAATTAAACATTCAAAAACCTGTAAATGTATCATTTTAGTTAAACCAAATAAACAACATAATCGAACTCATACCTCAATGTATCTCAGGGGAGGTTATCACATCTTCACATTCAGTTTATATTAGTGTGGCAGAATATCACAAGTATATCGACTCATACCTGAATTCCATAACCATAACTTTATTCACAGTGAAACCAAGATTATCACGATACATATAAGATCAACATCTTAAATTCAATGACCATAATCATCATGCATATGACCACAATGCATATAACAACAATTTAATATCATTCATGACCACAATATGACCACAATAGTTAAATAACATCTATCATTCATGTAACCACAACAACAATAGAATTATAGGCATATGTATAACCATAATACATATCACAACCATTAACCATCATAACTACATACAAACGTTTATGAAAATATTCTCTTACCATGAGGTCCGGTGCTACAACCTCTCTCTGATAATCTGCATCTCTTTCTCCATCTCAGCTATCATATCATCATCATAACATACCAACAACATCATGAGGATAGAAACTTCATAATGACCATCGTGATGCATATCTAGCCTACTATTCATACATAACCGTATACATTTAGCTGGATGGGCTAAATGGGTTAACCATAACCATATCCAATCCAAGTTTTTGAACCATACTCTGATACCACTCTCTAGTATTAGATATCACCCAAAAACAACATAACCTACTCTAATACCACCCTGTAACCTCCCCTCCCAAATTTACTAAATTTCGCTCGTTTTCCAGGGCAAATGTGAGATGAAGAGTTACTATGACATGACCTGACCTCCAAGTTCCAATTATGGAAGTGGGGCCTACAACATGACACACTGATAATTTAGAGACATCCCTCAGGACACTAGATCACCCAAAAGTCAATCCACGACCTCTAATGAAAAAATCATGAGTTGTACCTATTTTTTCACTCACCTAGCCCCCAACCACACCCATAAAAAGGTATGCATGTGGTTTTGAGCATCCAACCGGACTCACAAGGCTAGATGCAAATGGTTGTGCCTTCAAATATTCCGTTCATAGGGTGTGTTCCCAAGGTCGGAGCCACAAATCCAAGTCATCCTCCAAACTATTTCCTAGAACTACGTGATACTTCTCAAAATCATAAATGACATAAGGGAATTTATAAACGTACAAACTTGAAGGCATAACTTGACCTAGATTTTCTAGAACATAACAGACATTTTTTCAAACACATGGAAAAAATGTAAGATATAGGTCATGAATGCATATATGATCATAATAGTCTAAGTTTCATCTGATAATCACCAATAAGGCTTTATGCCCTCTACACATAGCTGCAAAAACACTTGTTAGTCCATGCATTCATCAATCATTCATATATTCATCAAAACATCTAAAGATCCATAAACAATATAAATCATATAACCAACATATAATCGCAAAATAGCCAACATAAAGACTGTGAAAACTCATCCATAATCACTACCAAATGCTCATAGATCACAATAGGAAAATGTCATATTAACTTATGAAAATACCAACCAAGTCAAGGACTTCCATGTACCACTTGAAAATAGATTAGGTTGAACCAAATATTCCTTTCATCCAATCACCCCTGCGTTGTATTCCAAGCATCAATGTGGGATCTCATGGAATAAAACAAACAAAAACAAACCAGGGCTTAAAGAGGCCAAACCACCTCAACCCTCAACCAATGATTCCAACTCACGGCCAAACATCACCAACACAAACTAAACTGGTCTCTACCTAATTTTTCCAGAGATCGAGGCACTAGTAACTCAACCCATAACATTTTAGGGTTCTAAGTCATTTTTCCAACTAGGCTCCACAGACTAGTAATTCAACCCACCAAGGGATATAGAGCGTTTATCACAACATACTTTCCAAGACTAGTAACTCAACCCAAGTTGTTCCAGGGATTCAAAGGAATTTGTTCCACATTAGGGAAATGTTGACGTCTAAAATCGGCCTCCTAAGTAAATTATAAAATAATATTGTAAATAATAAAATAATATTATATTAAATCATCAAATTTTAGATGGAAATAAGAAAAAACTACTTTTCAACTCGTATTTTCAACTTTTCTCCCTATTGTTTTACTAAAATTTCGAGCGGGAACACTCTTTGGATGCATAATTTGATTCCTCATCAAAGGATTATCCATGTTTCATACTTTTGATGGACCCTGTGAGATGAAAAATGAGAAATACATGCAAAATGTGATTTCAATCACGTTTTTTCATGTATTTCTCATTTTTCGTGTAAAAGGGTCCATCGAAAGTATGCAACATGGGTACTCCTTGGATGAGGAATTAAATTTTGCATCTAAGGAGTAATCCTTCTTGAAATTTGAGTAAAACCTTAGGAGATAAGTTGAAAATACAAGTCGAAAAAGCAGCTTTATTATTTTATTATTTTTTAATCTTTTTACCTTTTTAGCCAAAAAATGGTGAATCATCCCCCATGGTTGAAATCATCATCTTGACTCTTATTGGTTCTTATAAAGTTTATTTTGGTTGTACGCTTTTCTTAGGAGGCCCATTTTAGACCATGGATATCCACGAAATGACAAGGGAAGGCTAAAACCACTATCAATCTAGGAAAACATCCATGCCAATGACAATGCATAACCACGAAATCACATGTATATACCATGCATCCAGAAATCAACAAGAAAATAGCATATAAAACCTATTACCTGCAAAGAAATCCAGTTTTCGCTATTGATCCAATTGTTCCCTTACACTTTCCTTCTTTCCTTTGCCTTCTTTATCCAAATCCAATGTATGCCAAAGTGCTCCAATAATATATTAAGTGTGCAAGAGTATGAAAGAGTGATAGAATAGGAGAGAGCACAAAAAATGAACTGTAAAAATGACCGTGAACTAATCCTCATAAGCCTTTTTATCATTGATGCCTCTATTTTATTCATTTTCCTTCATTTTTCCTTCAATTTGCCTCTCATGAAAATCTGCGTCTCTTCACCTTCCTTTTCTCTTATTTTCCTTTATTTCATAAGTAAAATTCCAATTATGCCTATTTTCCTTTGCTAATTCCCTTAGCCATCAATAAACCGAAAGTGACACCCACTAAAAATTTTTTTCCACCATTCAGCTTTGAATACGTGTCCAATGACCTTGGTCTTATATTTTTTTACATGGGAAATAAACTAGGGGTTGTTACAATGACACTGGAAGAACCATAATCATGAAAGGATGTTGGAAGAAGCATTACGATTAAGGTCAGTACACATTGCATGTAATGTGGAACTAATATTCGTAAAGGGATGAAATAATGTAATGGGTTAGGATGTAGGCTATTTATGAGATATATGAATAGCTAGATTATCATATGAAAGCATAGGAATGCATGATGGATATAAAAAAATTGGATAAGTTTCCTATCTATAGAACCTTGTGAAAACGAAGTTGCTCATAAAGTATTCTTAGGTATATGGATATATGATGCTTGAAAAAGAATAGGATTTGTCTTACTTTTGGATGTATACATATTAATAATTTCTCTAGAATATGTAAAGTAATAATTAACATCCAGTATAGTTTCTGAAAGAAAAGGTTGTAACTTGGTAATCAAGATCGATATTTGGGCACTCTTATGCACGAAGGAATATTCATATTGGGACATGAACCATGAAGATTTTAATGGAACAAGAATATCATCATGATGAGGTAATTCTGATTTTAATTATTGGTGGTTATATGGTTAACATATTGTTTTTCTACCTAGAAGAATGTTGCAAGAATATATTATGGAGATTAAGAAAATTTTTAATTTTATGAATGTAGGATATTAGCGAAAGCTCAATATCTGGTATCTCAAAAAAGAAAAGTCAATATGTGGACATATTGAGATTAAAAGGTAGCAGCGAGAGAATATAACCTAAAGGTCAAAGGAATATCACTTTCAAGAAGAAGTTATTATCAACTTGAATTTTTGCAAGGCTCAATGTAATGCCTTTATATCAATGAAGAAAGTGATGATCAAGAAGATTGACTTGGAACATATCACACGATTGAAGAGAGAAGGTGGCTCCATGATACCTTGAAATAAAGAAAGATTGATGATGCAGAGGAAACAAGGAGCCAGGAAGATATGAGTAATTGGTAGCCAATACTCTTATGAAGAGAATACTTAAGGCTTGTGATGATGACTTACCAAATAGAAAGGAAGTCTATAACTCCTTTCATTTTGAGAGGGATCAAAGAAGCTTCCTTCTATAGGAGCAAGGTTCTATTCTCAAAACAAAAGGATAATAGGGATTTCCTCTTGGTTTGAGAAGGAGTGTTGTTGGACATAACATGTGCATTATCCTCTTCAAGTGATGAAGAGAGAATGGTGGAGGAATAGCTAAGCACATGTCCTTTCTTTTGGATATAGCATCCAAGAAAGAAAAGGTACTGACACTCTTTGTGGATAGGATAGGTAACCAATAGAAGAGTGGTCGAAGAGGACCAATATTATTTGAGGAATTAGGATTATATATACAAGATAAGAATAGTCCCAAAAATACATACCTTGTTGACATCCGAATGGGGTATGTACCTTGTAGAGGTAGTGTGGGATCACATGTAAAGCCTCCTAGCATAATCCTATTGATTAATTAAGAGCTTGTCTAGTTATGCCTTAGTGACAGTGTTAGTCATAATTATGATGATCACAATATGTCTTATTAACCCAACTCTTATTATGAGAAATCTTAAATTTGAGATATGACGTTTTACTAGTTGTACAATTATGAATACCTCCATAGTTAATAGGGAGTGTTGAAAATGTAACTAGTTTTTTTGTTCATAATTTTTGTACTCATTGCAATATGTATCCTATGTAACAAACAAGAGAAGAAAATTTAAAAAATATTATTATTAAAGAATGGGTTTCATGCTCATTATTGGTGATATTCTAGGTAAAAGCATGTTCTTCGTGTTCGAGGGTTTGTTAGGTCTTAGGATTTATTTTCATGAGTCAAAGGAGTCAATATAATGTTTATAAAACCCTTCAAGGCATAATTTAATTGGTAAAAGAATAATTTTTTATTATAGAAAGTACTGGAAACTTGAAAAGTACAATTCAACCCTGGTGGCATCAATTTGGCTTAAAGGAGGGAATTTGACTCGTTGAGAAGGCCATATAAAGGAGCAATTTGACCTCATTTGGGACATACTCACTCCAAAAGTTTGATCTATCAAGAAAGATTTTTATCTATAACTAGGAAGTTGGAAGAAGGAGAGCAAAGGTCTAAGAGAAGAAATAAGGAAGAAAAATCCTGGTTTTTGGCTCTATGTCTCTCACACATGTGAAGTTCTAGGGTTTATGGTGTTGCAGAAGGAATCCAAAGTTGCAGATTCGAATTGTAGGAGGAAAACATGCAGAATCTTGTCGTTGGAAAGGATTAAACACTTTATTGACCTCGATGACCTTGGAAGAGAAGTATTTATCTAGGTAAGTCTTAGAAGGAGGATGGATTAGGTTTCCAAAAGAAGCTGCAAGACTAAAGTTGCATAATCAAGTTGTAGGATGAGTGGCAGTGTTGAAGTAGGGAGGTTGAAGTTGTGGTATTAAAGATGGTTGGTGGAGAATGAAGGAAGGACTTGAGGATGGAATGACTTGGTACTAGCAGAGCTAATTTTTTACCTATGGTTTGGGTCTATGTATCTCATTTGAAGCATATTATAAGAAGAGAAGATTTTATTGGTTTTCCCCTTGGATGGGTTTTTCCCTAGATGAGAGCCTAATATTTGTGTCCTCTATTATTATTGTTACTATTCTTCATATAATTTGATGAAAGGATCTAACCAAGGAACATAAAGAAGATAATTAAGATTCACAAAAAAATATCAAGGTCAAGGAAAATAAGTATAATATCCTCCATTATCCAATTTCCAACATCCAAGAAAGAATGTAGAGGGATTCATATCAAAAGAAGACAAAGAAACATATAGAGTTGAAGAAGAGTTGTTAAATAAAAGTTGGGAGAAAAATACATCTAGGCGAGAGGAGAAGACTCTTATGGCAAGGAGGAAAATCTCATCTTTGAAATTTTATTTGATAAGGAATTTGGTAGCAGTGATAGTGTCATAATATTTTAGGAGAGAACTAATAGTGTTCTCAAGGTTGTGAAAGAAATAAACATGAATTAAGAAAGTTGTAGTAGAACCCAGATGTGATTGAAGAGTGAAGAGGATGGGATATCCTCAAGAGGAGAGAACAAGTAAAGTTCTCAAGAGGTGAGCAGGAGGTGAAACAACTAGTTAAGATCGAGGAGTTCTCAAGAGTTTCCATTGCAGATAACCGGAGAAACAACAATAGCCAAGAGGAGGTGAGGTGTTCATCTAACTAGAAATGGAGAAGAATTGTTATAGGGGCTTGTCTGTAGCTCATAGTGGGTAGGTGAAGGCTCCAAAAAAGGTATAAAAAGAGATGGCTATTGATCGACATATTCATGGTTCAAGTAAAATCCACAGAAAAGGGAAGAAGAATGCCAAGAAAATGGCACGAGGAAAATTAGCCAATAATATTTTTAAAAGGAGATGGCTGAGTTGAAAGCATAAGTTGATGCAAAAATAAAATTTCTACGAGTGACGAAATAAAGTTGGAGACAAAACATGATGAGTAGGTTCAAATTATGTGTTTGACATAATAGACTTAAGAATAAAACCCTAAATTCCAAATACCTATAGTAGTAGAGGTTGAGGATATTGATGAAAGCCTGGATAGAAGAAGAAGAGCTTAGAAAAACCAAGCCCAAAGAAAAAGGAGAAGGGAGATCACTCATTAGAGATAAGGAGAAGAGAATCATCGAAATTCTCATGGACTATAGGAGAATTAAAAACCAACAAGTGATGCGAGGATCCCCTGTAAAGGCTGAAGGATCTGATATTTTTAAAACTAACAATTTTTTTTCATGTGTAGGCCATAAGCATGATGATGAAGGGAAATTATCAGAAGCTGTCATGAATATTTGGGATGGAGGAGACATTCTTAGAGAAGAGGATGAAGATATAATGTATGAAAGTCTCATGGATTGTATGGAAAATCTATAACAACATAACGAATTGAAATTTTATCAATAGGTAAAAGCTGACAGGAAAATGGGTGACCAAAGCTCCAGCTGAAGCCACAATGCCTTTTGTATTAAGAATGGTGAATTTTATGTGAATGAAAATCTTTCAAGAGAGAAGAAAGGACAACTAGACCAAAATTTGGATGAGAGTACTAAGTTTCTGCTCAAAATCCAAATTTATGCAACAAATGGTGAACAATCCTTAAAGCGTTATGAAGCAACTTCTCAAAGGAACAATCAAGAGGAAATAAACTTGTTCCCTAGAGAAAAACAAGGAGGAATGACCTGCAAGAAATTCCAAGAGTTGTCTGGTACTTAGAAAACATGAGAAAGAAGAACGTGGACATGATGCTTCCTTAATGAGAGAAGAAGTCAAATTTGTTAAGTCTGGAGAGTTGGAATTCCATCTAGGTGAACTAAAACAAGGACTAGTCCTAGGAGAGAATAATTTTTATGATGGAATGAGGATGTTCTTAGCTCAGAATAAGGAAGGTATGTTTATAACATCAGAAGAGGAGAAATAAATAAATATATTTCTAGCTAATTGTTTGCATCAGTTTGATTTTGCATGTATTGAGCACCATGGAGCTGAAATGGTGCCAAATATTATTGTGAATGTAGAACCTCAAGGGGACTTTGATTATTCTAATGAGGAAAACCCAAGGAAAGTTGATATAAAATATGGACAACCTCAAAGAACTTTCATAGATAAAGGAGATGCAGAGTTATCTTAAGAAGACTATGGGAAGAATTCATTGAAGGAAGATGAGGTGTTAAAAGATGAAAAGAGGATTGTTGGTAGAATAACTAAGGATAAAGTGGATGAAGAACACATGTTGTCAAAATCAAAAGGAGACGAAGAGAAATACGAGATTAGTGTGTATCAGGAAAATTTGTTTCAATTGCAATCAATAAGTACATGGAATCAAACAGTAATAGGGAGTTTCTAACTATTTGGAATTCTGTATTGTATTTATATCTATGAGGATGTAAAATAATGGAGGTCATATAATGAGCTAGAAATTGAGATCCTGCATACATTGATGAGATTGAATGGTGTAATTAATAAGTACCAAAAAGAGTGTGGATTATACAGGGACATTGAAGAAATCATGATGTTGATGAAGGAAGTACATGTGGAATGGTACATTGACAAGGAAATTATAATTAGTTTCAGCAATTGGTTGGGTATGGAATACTAGAAAAACATGGCGAAGATGAGGTCGTTGAAAAAAAAAAAATTGGATCATGGAAGAAGGAGAACCAACATCGAGTTGAATGTGAAATATTTCCTCGGAAAATCAAGTGAAGCACAACAAAAAGAAACTTGGGATCATGTTATCCCTAAGTTAGGAATAGAGAAGTGACATGATCAAGTTTATGGGCAACTGCAAAGTAAGGTATGGGATCTAGGAGAACCGAATTCAACAACAATCCAACAAGGTAAGCAAAGTCGGAATATGTAGCATAAAGTTTGGGACCCTAGAGGGTCTCACAAATTGAAGGCATTGACGAGGAGGTCAACATTTTTATGCCTTAGGAATTCGATGTAAGATCATGAAACCCATGTTTTACACGCAAAGAGTGGCCCATGTAAATTATAGAAGTGATATTTCATTTTTACAAATTAGGACTATAGGTTGATAATTGTCCACGTGTCCCATTTCCATTCTATTGAGTTGTCAGTTATTTTTAATATAGGCCAAGTGGGCCTTTGTAAATGAAATAGGTGTAGGGTAGTAATATGGTAGTTTTAGGCTCTAGAAAAATGTAACAATTTAATGTATTATGTTGAGATATTTTTCTAGTTAGTTTAGGCAGTAGAGGTATACCAAAAATTAAAGGGTTGATGAATTTGGAGAGGAAAAACTCCCAAGGTACGATAAGAGGAATTCAAACAGGGATTATTTAAGGTTTTATGTATATATATTTTGGTTAATAAATAATAGTGAGTTTATAATTTAACCTACGCAACTATATATGATTCATCTTCTTACAATCCTTCTGAAATTAATATTGTCCATTTAGTTGAGATAAGAGAACTCTTGCTTTGATTTGGTAAACACATATATAGTCTTAGTTTTAGCTATGGTTCTGTTAGACATGAGAACCTTTTAATTTTCTCTCAGAGATATGCATTCGTAGAAGGGAGTGAAGTGAAAGGCGCAAAAATAAGTGAATATTTCGCTCAATTTGTGTGTGGAATTACAAACAAAAAAAGGAGGAGGAATCATTCTAATATGCCTGCAATTCCAACTTTATCAAGTTTTGTTGACTCTATGGAGTGAAGCTAAGCTGGAAAGTGTTGTGTTTGCAGTCTCTAAGGGATCTGGAATTTCCAGGGAGGAGTATGGCATTGAGATGAACATTAACCAGTTAATACCTAGAACCAAGAAATTCATATAATCGATGATGAACAAATCAAGCTCATCAAATTCATCATGAGTGTTAGAGTCGGGGTTAAATTTTGGGTCAGATTATTTGCGTTTTGAGGAGTATCAGAAGTCAGTGGGGGAAAGGAGATAATGAAAAGGAGGATCAAGCCTGACCCGCACCTCAACTGGACCATGGTGGGTAGTCATGTCCAAGAAAATTTGTGTGGGGTAGAATTTTTCAAGGCTGGACCTCCAAACTCATATTCAGGCCTGGCTTTCCCACTTGTCCTCCCGAGGTTCACGATATGTTTGTTTAAGAAATATAACTATGGATGTGAAATCAAGAAGGTTTTCCATCAAGAATTTGAGTTAGGTGTGTTGCGTTTGGTTTATTCATGAATTTGGTAATGATATTCTTTTACAAGCATTTTGATTTGAGTTTAGCAGTCATAAAATCATTTTCTAGTGTGAAGGTCAGATCCACGGTGAAGACGCATTGAAAGTGAGATTCTTTTTCTTTTGAAAAGGTTTTTCAGTGAGGCATTAAGCACGATCTTGGGAAAGAGTCGGAAGGGCATCGCAAGAGCCTACAATCATGGAGCATACACTCCAAATGTTCCTTAATTGATATATTTTTGAGTTTATGTGTTGCAAAATTGATGTTTCGGGGGATCTTAGGTACACCATGAGTATGTTTGTGATGGTTCATGATTCTTGATGCTTCTTTTGTTTTGTATGTCTAATTTTTTACACTCAATTTGTCATATGGTCCACATGGAGTACACAACAAGTTAAATAATTGTATGCACATAATAAATTCTCTTCAAACTCATGTAATGAAGCATACATAATCAAAGTACAATAAATTGAGAAGCTTCAACACATAATCAACATCAACAATAAATTCAACATAATTCACTCAAGGAAATCAATTTAATGAAGTTGCAAACTCACGCATTTCAAGGAAAGTCTACATCAACATTCAACGACAATTAGTCATTGTGTAACCTACAAATATATATATATATATATATATATATATATATATATATATATTTATGAGTCACCTTGTAATAAAATTCAAATTAAATTGAATTGTAAGGGTGCATTCTCGGTTCATACCGACACCCAAGTTTTTAATTGCTAAGACAAAAAGTGAGTCAATTCTCTTTAACATAGTCATGAAGATTATTTAAACTTTCCATTGTAAGAATTTTCTCTTGGGTGCATTTTTTATAGTATTTGACACCCTTATTTTACAAATAAGCACAATAAAGTGAGTAAATTCAAGGAACTACAAGGTGCTAGTGAAAAAATTCGAAGCATCAAGTGAGTGAGTTTCAACTCTAAATCAAAGAAAAAACAAGTTCAAATCTACTACAAGTGAGTTTGAGTATTCAATTATTCAAATGAGCGTGAAGAAATCAAGCAAGTTCAAGAAATTGATCAAGTAAGTGATCATAATCAAGAAAGTGTGAGTTTAATGTTGAAGGAAAAAGAAATAAGCAAGCGATCCAATACAAGCGAGTGTGCCATTCAAAATAAAAATCAAGCGAGCGTGTCATTCAAGCAACAAATAAAGTGAGAAAATTCAATCAAACAAGTTCAAATCAAGTGAGAAATTTTAAAGCAATACATTCAAATATATGACAAGTGAGCCTCAATTCAAGCGAGCAACTTCATATGGCAAAACACATTCAATTGTTCCAAGTTCTTAACAATCTGATTCTATCATCAGCTGACGACATGGTGAAAATCAGCAAAGCAACTCTTACTAATATTCAAGTACATCTTAAACAGGCACATGAAACAATTGAGTTTCTCCAACTGGAGTTGCACCTATAATGAGATGAGTTGCAATAGAAGAGTAATGCTCCCAAGTCATTCAACCCTACTTATGGAGGCAAATATGTTGATTCCAAGTCACTTATCCAAACAACTTCAAGTGTAGAGGTTTTCCATGACCATGTTCAACTTACTTCTTCCAAGCCAATCATCAAGCCGAGGGAAGAAATCCAAAGCAACGCAAATCAATGAGGAACATGATATGCCAAATAAGACGACAACTTGCATATCCCATATTATTCGAATCCAATCAAGTTCATCAATGCATGATTTATTGATCAAATAACATCAACTAGAAATGAGAAAGTTGAACAAAAACTAAAAAAGCACACATTGTCAAATAACAAGTCATATCGAAGATCATTGTTACGATCTCCATCCTTGTCACCGTTGTGGCAAGCAAAATCATTCATCATAGAAATGTTGCAGCCAAAACCAATCGGCCAGATTGAAGATCAATTATTAATAGATTGATCCTTGGGAATGGTCTTCAACAATCAAAATATTGTATAAGTTTTACAAAAAAGTTCAATCACACCTATTGCAGTCAACAACAAAATGAAGATGGCACTCTCATGCAGTTGAATGGGGGAGTAAACGAGTGAAACTCTCCTACACCTAATGGGGGGGAGTTTAGAAATTGAATGTAGATAATTGTCTCTCATTTGAGCTAACAAAGGGGGGAAATGATAATGAAATTGAAGGTGGTTGTTAGACTGAAATTTTCGAAAACATAAGCATAAGCAGCCAGTCGGCATAAAATAAATTCACCAGTGGGGATTCAACAACAAAAGAAGCAGTGCGTAGTTTCCAACAACATCAACAAAAGAAATAGTGAGTTTTTTTTGACAACATCAAACATTTCTTCAATGGGAAAGAAAATTTGCCAACGAGCTTCATCAAAATTTTGTCAGTGGAAAAGAAAATTTGTTAGTGGGCATCATCAACATTTTGTCAGTGGACAAAGGATAGTGATTGCAAGCAAAGGATAGGTGGATTCATTTTCCACTTGGCACGTGATGGAGTTGTCAAGCAAAATATTGAATCTGACTTGCAGCTGACTTAGGTTCTCTTCAGATTGAAGTTTTTTCAACATCTATCTTTGGCAGTTTTTCAGGCAGTGTTTTTTAGGATCAACATTTTTAGCACGAGAACTTGGAATATGGTTCCTAGTTCTTATTTTGGACTTATGATTGAGGGGCGGGGGGATTTTAGTCTCACTCTCATGTGAGAAAAAAAATTCTAAGCCCAAAATAATTAAATTAATTATTATCATGAAAGTTAGGATTTTTTCATACCTTTCTAGATTGGGTTTGTTCCTCATAGTTAGGAGTCATTTTAGGTCTAGTTGGTTGATAGATTCTCTCCAACTAGTTAGGATCCTAGATTAGTGTTTTGTTGAGATATTTTCTCAACCAACAAGTCCAAGATAGACACAATATCTTGAGACAAACCTCGTCATGTATTTATATGTATCATAAACATTATTTTAATAATGAGAACGTCAGGGATGCAATGAGGCTCTCACAACTTTTACGCCATGTCTGGTTATTAATGTCTCTAGTATGTTTTTATGTGGGTTAATTTTGGTTAATTTCTCTTCATGGTTATAGCCATGATGTTTTTTTATGATGTTTATTTTTATGAAGAGTGTGAGATATGGGAGTTGTTGTTGGCTGCAAAGTTAATTTAATTTTTCCGATAATTCTTCTTAGTGAAGCATGACTTGAGAGGCTCAAGAAGGTAGCCATGTTTTTGAGGAATTGAGTGACTATGTGGCAAGTGTGTGATTCAATTATTTGGAATTTATGTTGCACAACCACCTTTTTTTGGTGCATGTTTCTCAGGAAATTCACGTGATTCTTGGCTACAACTAAAGTTTATGTTTTTGTAGGAGGCCACAAGAAGGTTTTATTGAAGAAAATTCTTAGCTTTTGCATCATTTATATGGCTCTTGGTGAGCCTTCTATGAGATTGGATGTTTTCATTTAATAGTTTCAAAGGCTTTGTATTTATCGTTTCTTGTTGGCTGGCAATTGGAGTTGGATTGCAAGAGAACTAGGCCAAACATGAGTAGTCTAAGATATTGGTGCAATAAGTGTGAAAATCACCATTTAAGATGGGGAGTTGTTTGTTGGGTGATATTGATAAATACACACTTCTCACACTTGAGTCATGGGATAAGATGGAGTAATTCCCCTTATGTGCACAACTCAAATCCAAGAATTTTACTTTCAAATTGATAGAAAAATAGATGGTGTGCTTCAATGCTGGCAAGAGTAAGATATATCATTTGATAGAGTATTTCACATTCATGAATGGTTCCATATTTGTGCCTATAAATTTCCATGGGACTAGTTATAACAAAATTTAATTACAAAGCTAATATATTGGAATAATCTATATATATATATATATATATATATATATATATAGTCTGTGTTAAAATATGTGTATGTCGTAAAAATGGGTATGGCTTGGCCTACATATTTATCTATGTGATATACCTGTTACGACAAACATATATTTTAACACACACCATATATATATATATATATATATATATATATATATATATATTCTATTTTAAAATCTGTCTGTTGTAACAATGGGTATATATGCATGTCACACCATTCACCTTGCCACAATGTGGATCCAAAATTTCCTTCCTCTGGTATCTTACGGTGTCATATATCTTCAAAAATATGCCAACAGTAGGAAAGTTACATTTTCTAATTGCTATTAACCATCATCTCCCTTACATCTCCATAGACAACATTTAAAAAAAAACACACATGTACAAAAAACTAAAATTAGTGAGATAAACACCACATATATCTTATTTATTATATAAATGTGGAAAGTAAAATTTCACTTTAAGAAATATCATCAAATTAAATGTAACTTAGATAACATTTTTTCCTTTTCAAATATTTTAAAATTACTTAGTACTATTCCAAAAAAATTGTGATGATATGTAGCATCACTATGTATATAATTTAGATTGCAGGTCATAGAGTGAGTTTGTGCAACAATAATAATGCATATTTCTTAAGTTACAATCGATTATGTTTAGAGTGGACATGTACAACTAATCAAACTTGTGGTTGGATTCATCTTTTGTGGTTATTGAGTCTAATTTCATGAGACCTCTTTAAAAATACGCTTTCACCTAATTCCATTAACCTACTCTCATATATTTTGGAATACAAGTGTTGTTATTGAAACTCGAAAAAAAATGTTTAATGAAGCACCCAATCCAAGTGCGTACTTACAAAACTAGATGAGAAGAAGATATTATCTAAAACATGAGTTAAGGAGTGGAGTTCTAGTAGGAGTTATCCACAAATTGTTTCAATGATATATCAGATCAGAAACTTAACATAGTATGAGTGATGGATGGTGGGAAGCATCAGCCGACAGGGACGCACTAGACAATTAGATCAGAACAGAGACATGGAAATATATGTAGCTATAACTTTGGAGGGGCATATATGTCGTCCTCATCCTGGTTTACATAGTCCAAGTGACATTGCGAACATTCAACGTGTGTAACCCCATCCAGAAAAATTCTCCTTTTAAAAATTCCATTACCATTTTGAATGCATCCGTCTGCATCCTTATTATTTTCTGTAGCGGAAACAACACTTAAATATGTTTTTTCATACAATGAATTAGTTAGGCTGATCTACTTCTTTTATTATAAGAAATCACGGGAACAGCATTTGATGAGCCTTGTACCTGCTACATGCCCAACAAGGATATCAACATCTACTCTCCCTTTAATGCATTAAAACCTCCTACAATGAAATTCATGTTCTTTCTTTCTGAAAATTTATTTGTTTTTTTCAATTTTGTCCAACAAAGGAAGAAATTTATCCACACCCCCTTAATTTTCCAATGTTGTCCGAGGGTGTTTACATCTTTCTATTTCTTAAAGGAAAGTTAGAGAAGAGAAACACAATATTTACACACACAAACAATATGAGTTGTTTCTCTTCTCCATTGATCACACAAACTTGAATTAATTACAATGAACTCATCATAGGGTATTTATACTTTTTATGTTGAGAAATATGCGTGCAATTGCATTAGGTGATTTCTCTTACTTTTATAACTGCTTTTGATGTATTTTTACTTAACTTGATTAATTTTTTTTCTTTATTGTTATTGCTTTTTCTATCATAAAATGAATAGCAAACAAATAAAATAAATGAGACAAGAGGACACAAAATATATGTCGCAAATCAGGGTTAAAACCTCTCCTCTTGAGAGGAAAACCCACAATAACTTTTCTCTTCTTATAGAACATCAAATTATGAATTCCAAGACCTAAGGTCCGTGTCAAATACCCATCCAAGAACAAGCCAAATTTCCTTCTTTATGAGCAATTTTTACCTAGCAAATTCCAACAACTTTGACCTAACAACTTCCAGCAATTTTGACCTAGCAACTTCCAACAAATTTGACCTAGCAACTCCAAAAAACCTCAACCTAGTTATTGCCAACAAATAAAACTTTCCCAAAAACGTGTGTAATTTTGAATTCCCGAACAAATCCTTTTGTAACTTTGACTTTCCGAACAGCTTTTTCTACAACATGGATTCCCAAAAACTTCTGCAATTTCGACTTCCCAAAAAGCATTTTATGAAAATTATACTTTCCTAACAACTTCTGCAATTTCAATTTCTCCAACAACTTCAGGAGCCTTAACACAAGAAAGAGAGAGAGAGGTCCAAAACTTCGATCTTTTGCTTTTTCTTCTTGTCCTTGATTTTTGTCCTTTTCTTTCGATCTTCGAGATTTTTTATTCTAGAGATCAAAATTTCTTGCATTACTCTCTAAATGAGTTCAATATCCTTCTTATATGTAGGCATCTTATGAGGTTGAATTTCTTTCCATGAGGCTAACTTGATCCTTCTTGTAGGTCGGCTTGTTTGACAAGGCCTTGGAGGGTCTTTATGACACTTGACTTTACAAAAACTGATTTACAAGGTACAACATCCGCAAATGGGTCTTACATGTATGATAATGACTCTTTTGACTTCATAAATCTATTGCAAACCTAGAAGAACTCAATCAGTGCTTGAACTACATACACAGTACTTGGACATTATCATACCGAATAGTTCTCATAATAAGAGTCAGATTAGTAAGCCATCTCATAAGATATTTTCTCAGCTTATACTAGTGCATCTCTTCATACCAACCAACATTGCCACATATGAAGCACTTAACTAACAAGTCTATCTCACAAGATCAAAGCACAATAATGGCAATATAATTATTGATAGACACCATCACCATTATTTTCCAAGGCACGTAACCCACCCGGATGTTCACAAGGTATGTCCTTTTATGAAAATTTTTGTCTTAGAATAAAACAACCTCAAGGAATTTCCTCTTCGACTACTCTTTATTATTGGATTCCCCACCACATCCTTAGAGTATCGAAATCAATATTATATTCTTACCCAATCCTCCATTATTTCTTCATAGCATGAATAAATTAATGATGTGTCTATATATCCCTATCAACTAGGGAGGATCTATTCATTCCTATAAAAGGAATATACCCCAGTTCCTTATTACCTAGGAACTCACCCAAGATCCCTCTTAATTAGGGACTTGTTTCCAACATCATCTATAAGCTCTTTGGTGCATATTATGGTACTATTGGATTCTAGTAGGGCTCCTCCATTCTATTTCATTAATTTAAACTTCATCATCATGGAGGATTCATCTTCTAGATCTTCTTTGGAGGGCATCAACCATCTTTTCCATAATGTCCCTTCAACAAAACATAGTGTTGAACCAATAGTCATGTCATCCTTTCCTTCATCGAGAAGTGACCTTCCAGTCAACATGTGGCTATCCTTCATACGACTACCTCTTCCAAGAATTTTTTTTTAGGATATTCCATCCAATCTAATGAGTGCTAGTTGTAGTTGACTTATAAAACCCTCTTTCGGTAGCCTTGTTTCAACCCAACCAATTGATTTCTCAAAAATAAAAATGAATAGTAAATCAAAGTTACCTTTTCATGATTGCCTTTCTTCATAACATCAACTTCTAAAATCAACGTCCAGCATATGTATGAACCCATATCCAAAATTTACATTACCAGGGTTCTCTTTTTCCAGCACACATTTTAGGGTCTTTATACCTTCTTCATGGAAATTTCATAACTAAATTTTTTAATCAATATCAAATGTTGATTCCTTATCTTATATTATGTAACTACAATTACATATTTCTTGAAATATTCTTCCTTTATTAACATATTTCTTCCCTGGGAGCTTATATACATAGTTCCTTCATCACAGGAACCATAGTTTCCAACCACCTCATATTCTTCACGAGGTCATATTGATTTCATTTGTCACTATGTAGAAGATTTCAAGGCATAGTTTCTACATGTCTTTATGCGTCATTCTAATGAAATGTTTTCTTCTTCTTCAATCATTCTCATGAGATAGATCATTCAACCATTCTTTCTGCAACTATATGATGACATGAAATATCTATAAAATATATACATACCTCTTCCTCCTTTTGCTCATCTAGACATCCTTCTAGCAACTTCCTTTCCTTGCTTGAAGATGAAATTACTTCAAAAAACTTGACATGTTTCACATCATGGTCATCATAGCTTACCACTGGATTCCACACAAGCTCGAATTTGAAATATCTGCGAGGCACTTGCTTCTTCTTTGTAGAGGTGAACCTTATAATGAATATTCCAATGGGGATCTTGATGATCCTCATTCTGTAAGTGATTCTTTCTAATAATGATGATGTATGATGGCCTAATTTATATTTTATCTTGCTATATGACTTTGTCAACCCATATATATCATTATTTAAATTTTCTTTTGATGATTTCAATCTATATACCATGGGCCACTTCCTTTCTATCATGATGAATGCTACAACTATGTAGAAATTCTACTTTAGCTATCCTTTCATGCTTCTATGATGATGTCATTTCTATTTCAGTTCTAATTCATCCTAACATTCTTATGATGATTTCCATCATGACTAATATCTTAAATTATAAACTTGAAAAGAACTACATGTAGGATATTATCTTAGCCATAGTAGAGATCTTTGACTTCCTCCTTCCTTTCATTTGTATTTTCAAGCTCTTCTCCTTCTTCAATGATATGGACTTCATTTATTTCCTATATCTTCTTGTTTTCCTTCTTTAGTTTGTTAAAATTCCTTTCAAAGTGTTGATGCAACAAAACTGCATTTTTTTTTGAATTCATAGATCTGTGGGTTATGGGCCCATGATCTGAACGAAATAGTTCACTATGCAGCAGCAAAATTCCTCAATACTCTGGCACTCTTTTTCCATACGTAAATCCCCTTCGTTTCCCTCGATACAAATGGAGGTTGAATCTGTTGCGGATCACATGATATTGTTAGTGGATCACCACTTATTCTCTTCAAATCTCTTTTTTCTTTTTCTCAATCCTGGCCAGACCCGCAATCATAATTTATTTGTAGAAATATTTTAATCATTCCGTATTCACTGGAAAGTTTACTGCAAGTTGGGGTGTTATATGTAACTCCTTGTTAGATTCCCTTTCTGTACTATTAACTTAGAATTCAACTTTTCCCATCAATTTCTCATTTCCTCATCATTTGGATCATCCAACATTCAATATAACTCTCAATAAAAACAAATACTACCCAATGTTGCATTATATTCCAGCATTAAAGGGTTAACATAGTATTTATTTTAAAAACATGCAGATATAACAAACAAGAATCAAAACTCTATTTAATTCTCTCAAATACAGTCACAAAGAAAACAAAATCCATTTCTGGAACAACACTGCAGTATGGGTCGTGGCTGAGCTAGTTTCTACACAATTGGCTACGAAGACCAATTCTAGTCTTTACGTTGTGTTGGCCCCCCATCTCTCTCACTATCCTAAAGTCTATATTTATAAATAGTACAATACATCAAATGGATCCTTTCAAATCCATTCATTTCTCTTAGCATATCGTAATATTTTTCTAAAATCATGCACTTCCCTATTTTATAATAGGTTGACCATAAAAATAGTAATTTCATTAATAAAAATTTAACAAACTCAAAAAAACATGAGTAAATCTCGTCCTCATGCCATGCTTCCTCTTTTCACAAAATTGAATTCCAATTTTAATGAAGGGTGCTCGAATACTCCTGCATCAGACTCCCAAGGTACAAAAAATATTATGACCTCCTAGTCATATGTCTTCTTCATCTCTTAGAAATTCTACCCACATTATCTGTGGAATTTCCTTTGTGATCTTTCATGAGCTACAACAAAACCTCTATAGTAACAATTCCTCCCTGCTACATGATACCTTACCGAGCTTCTCTCCTCTGAGCTCAGTCTTTCGGCATCTCTCTCATTCTCTCTTCTCTGGAACCATTTGAGCACTCCTGGCTCTAGGTTGTTGCAATCTTCTCACCTTCTTCTGCTACCTGCACTACAATATAAAAACCACAATCTTACCAATCTTCAATATAACTATACCTATTCTTCCTTTGCATGAAAAATCCTTATCGCAAGAAATGTTTTGCCGCTCTGATCCCACTTTGATGTAGCAAAAGTAATTTTTTTTTCAATTCATAGATATGTGGGTTATGGGCGCACGATCTGAATGAAATAGTTCACTACATGGCAACAAAATTCCTCAATACTTTGGCACTCTTTTTCCATACGTAAATCCCATTAGTTTCCCTCAATATGAATTGACACTAGATATGTTGCGGATCACATGATATCGTTAGTGGATCACCATTGATTCTCTTCAAACCTCATTTTTCTTTTTCTCAATTGTGGCTAGACCTTCAATCATAATTAATTTGTGGAAATATTTTAATCATTCCGTATTCACTAGAAAGTTTGCTACATGTTGGGGTGCTATATCTAACTCCTTTTTAGATTCCCTTTCTGTACTATTAACTAAGAATTCAAATTTTCCCATCAACGTCTCATTTCCTCATCATTTGGATCATCCAACATTCAATATTACTCTCAATAAAAACAAATACTACCCAATGTTGCATTATATTCCATCATTAAAGGGTTAACATAGTCTTGATTTTAAACACACCCAGATATAACAAACAAGAATCAAAACTCTATTTAATTCTCTCAAATATAGTCACAAAGAAAACAAAATCCATTTCTGTAACAACACTGCAGCATGGTTCGTGGTTGACCTAGTTTGTACACAATTGGCTACGAATGCCAATTCTAGTCTCTACATTGCGTCGGCCCCCCATCTCTCTCACTATGCCGAAGGGTATATTTATAAAGAATACAATACATCAAATGGATCATTTCAGATCCATTCATTTCTCTTAAGATCTCATAATAGTTTTCTAAAATCATGCACCCTATTTTATAATAGGTTGACCATAAAAATAGTAATTTCATTAATAAAAAATTAACAAACTCAACAAAACGTGAGTAAATCTCATCCTCATGCCATGCTTCCTCTTTTCGCAACATTGAATTCCAATTTTAATGAAGGGTGCTTGGATGCTCCTGCATCAACTGCCCATATTCATTACACTAATAACAATGTATCTTTAACATGTCAATCTTCTTCTTTTTCCGAGGATCAAACTTTCCAAACTTTCCTTTTCTCCTCTTCATGAAAACATATGATTTAATTGTTCGTTTGGTCCAACATCTCTCTTTCCCTTCAACCTAGTTTCTATAACAATAGATAATGACCAAATTTTATTGAATGGAGTTCCTTCCTTCTTTCCATAGATTCCTGATATAAAGTTGCCTCATTCATCCGATATTCCATTGAGCACAACAATGGTCATTTCTTTTTCAGACATTATTTATCCTAATTCTTGTAGTTGATCTCTTATTTGAGATACCCTCATAAGGCATGAGGCTACCCCTTCATCCTTATATACATTCATTCTGTATAATTCATTTCTCAATGATATAAATTCTCATGTAGTTCTTACGAAAAGCAATTCTACCAAATTTTCATAGATATAATTTGATTTCTCCAACTTTTTTACATAAGGGATGAGGCAATACTTGATTCATTCTATGAGGGCTATTTTATCCCTTATTTCCCCTATCATATACTTCTATAGTGCTTCAGATGTTTCTTGAGATGGTTTGGAGTTTTAACACTTAAAATATTCAATAAATTCATTCCCTATGAGGATCAAATCTATTCTATTCTTCCATCCAAGGAAATTTGATGGCCCAACTAGTTTATTTCTCTCCTTGTTGAAGGAAGTCATGTTGATAGTACATTTAGAAATAAATATAAATATACTTTTTTTTCAAGTGAATATTCTCCTAGATGATGATATATTCAACTTGATGCCTTCTTGATGATGTTTCTTTCTTGATGATCTTCTTAAAGGATATTTGCAATGTAATATTTGCTTCAATGTGAGGGATATAACCTTGATTTATTTGATGATGATGGAAATGCTTATTATTCCTTCCTTGGATGATAATTAGTATTTCGAGGCTTCCCAAGTTGCTTCAAATGTATATTCCTTCTTTTAATGAAGGTAGGTTTTTTGAGGTCGTTTTCTTCTTCCAAGGGTTGTGATGATGTGATCCTTGTGATGTGATGGATGGTACTCCCTGATGCTTCTTATTTTGCTTCGACCTTATGTATCCTTCTTTAAAGTGGATGATATTCAAGCTTCCTCTTCTTGTGTTGTCACCTTAGCTCAGAAACCATGTTGAGAAATCTAGGGGCAACTCGATTAGGTGATTTATCTTACCTTGATAACTTATTTTGATGAAACTTTACTTAACTTGTTTGGATTATTTTATTTTTCGTTGATTTTTTTTTTTTATATCACCAAAAAACTACCAAATAATGAATATTAATGATACAAGAGGACACAAAATATAGGCTATAATCCAAGTCCAAAACCTCTCCTCTTGAGAGGAAAACCCACAAGAACTCTTTTCTTCTTATAGAACTTAAAATGATGAATTCCAAGACCTAATACCCTTGTAAAGGACCCATCCAATACCAAATTAACTTTCCTTCTTGATGAGAATTTTTTACCTAGGAGCATCCAACAACTCGACGTAGCAACTTCCAGCAAATTTGATATAGTAGCTTCCAACAACATCGACCTAGTTACTTCTAGCAACTTCGACTTTCCCAACAACTTCTTCAATTTAAAATTCCCCAACAAATTATTCCCTAACATTGATTTTCCCACCAACTTCTACAATTTTTACTTCCCCAACAATGTTTTCTGCAACTTCAACTTACCTAAAGACGTCTACAATTTTGACTTCCCTAGGAACTTTTTCTACAACATCGACTTTCCCAATAAGTTCTGCGATTTATATTTCTATAGAAACTTCAAAACGCCTAATACAATAGAGAGAGAGAGAGAGAGAGAGAGAGAGAGAGAGAGAGAGAGAGATATATATATATAGAGAGAGAGAGAGAGAGGTCAAAAAATTTTATCTTTCTTTTCTTCTTCCTGTACTTGATTTTATTCCATTTCTTTTTATCTTCTAGGTTCATTCTTCTGGAGATCAAACTTTCTTGCATTACTATCCAAATGAGGTTGAGTTTCTTCTTATATGTAGGCATCTTAGGAGGTCTAATTGTTGTCCATGAGGACGAATTTATCCTTCTTGTAGGCCAACTTGTTTGACAAGATCTTGGAGGGTCTTTATGACACTTTTGACATTACAAAATTTTTCTTTACAAGATAGAACATGCCCAAAGGGCTCTTACATGTATGATAATGACTCTTTTGAATTCATAATTCTATGACAAACATAGAAGAATTCAATGGGTGCTTGACCTACAAATAAATTTATCTTTAACATGAAACCCATGCATCAAGAATGCCAATAATAAATTTATTTTTTCTTTACCGTCAAATATATAAAATCATGATTAAAATATACATTATGAAGACCGAACCTAGTTACAGATTTCAAAATTTTGAACTAGTCACTCACTCAAATAACTTCAACATGAAAATGCATACTATATTTGAATTTTAAAAAAAATAGACAAAACTAGAACCTACTCACACTTGACTCAGTTATCTCACATTGACACTAGTTAACTCAAACTCTTAATAATGATGACTCTACATGCGAGAGTAATTAAAATTTCCAACAATCCCCCTTAACTACGACCGTATGACTCAAAATAACTCAACTACGCCTACTAGGCTTACATTAGAAATTGTCTCAATCATCACTCAAGCATGCCTACCTGTCTGTGTCTTAGCTAGGTTTACAATGACTCAAAACATTGACAGTTTTTCATTTTATTTTTTGTTTCTTCCAAATTCTATATCCTAGAAATTGCCCCATTCTATGTTGCACATTATTTTTGTAACATCCATATTTTTTAATTTGTTTTTACTGCAATATATTTAAATTGTCTTGTACTTGTTTTGAAAAAAAAACTAATCATGTATTCTACAACTTCCTTTTCAAATATTCGTTCAACCATGGATTATTTCCACAATTATTCATCTTCGAACAATGTTCTTCACTCTCCTTCTTGTGCTTCATATATCTAAAATTCTTTATGACATATTTATTTATAACATAATATTGTATCTTCTTAAGTCCATTGTTGAGAAATGATTTTAATGCATTCTTCCTCATTTTCAGAAACTTCCATGTCCTTCTGTTCACTTTCATCATCAGGTACTGTTGTTTTTCTCCTGTAGTATACATACTCAAGTTCATCATTAGTATTACATTTAAAATCATAAGCATGCTCTTTTTTCTTATTCACCACTTCATTTAATTCTTTTATTCCATTTTTTGTTTTAAGAGTCTCATCAATTTTTTCGATTGGATTATGAATCCATTCGTAAATGAGCTTTAAATTTGCATCAAACTTATCAATAAATTTGATTTCAAATTCAGCTCCCATGCTATTTTGAACACCTACATATTCAAAATTAATGTTAAAAAATACTTGTTATGCTCTTTAGTGAGAGTTTTCTTCTCTTCCTCTTCCTTCTTTGTCATATCTTCTATTCCGTGGAGGTTATCTTCCATTTTTATATAGTGAGTGGATATTCACATTAAAAATTTGAATCACTTCATTTTCATCTTCTTTAAAATCATTAGCCACTACTAGATCACACACTACTTCATGAGTAGTTCCAACTACTTCATAACTTGTTTCTACAATGGAAGCTTCAACCTTTAATTCTTCATCAAAAATGACACTTACAATATTTCCACAATCAATCCCTATTTCAAAAAACAAACCACACATATCATTAAAATAATGTTCATCCTCCCTATGGTGGGATATATGAGCATGAATGTTCTTGTTAACAATTTCATTTTCACCAAATTCATCAACCAAGACAGGATTCACCAATGCACATATCACTTTGAAGTCATCATCCACATGTGTCTCATCATAGTGGGACTCACCATCATCTTCATCATCCAAATTATAGAGGAGACCTTGAGAATTTATATGTTCTTTCTCTGCTTCACAAAGAAGGGCTTCAAAATATCTCTACAATATTTCCTGCATATTCCTCATCCATATGCATGTTGTAGGAATTTACAGGGTGAGTTCCTTACATAAAAAAAAAAAGGTCACCACTCACAAACAGATCACAAATAAGTACACCAGTATATCACGTGGTTAAAACCCTCAAAGAGGGAAACAGTCCATGGCTTGAGCCAACGCGACCACTTCAGGCAATTTATTAATATAAAAAATAAAGATTACATATGTTTCTCTCATAAACATTTATCAGACAAATGATCATCCATGCTCTTTAAATAGTGATCATAGACCAATTGGGTGTTAAGACATAGATCAAGTGTCGTTAATACCGAGGAGAGAGTGAACCATCAGATGACTACAAATCATGACCGTCAGATTATAAGTTACATATGTAAATAGTAAAGAAAAACACTTTACCTAACTCTACACTAGACCAAGTTATACTTAACTATTTCCTATGTGTAGGAATATCCTAACATCCCCCCTTAAGAAAAAATTTGGATAGGATTGAAGGATTTACAAAGGTGACACAAAAGGAGCCTATTTCCTATGTGTCGAAATATCCTAACATCCCCCCTTAAGATCAACTTGGGATAGGATTGAATTATTTACAAAGGTAACACAATAGGTGAAGGAAGGAGGCATTAGAGTCTATCCCCCCTTAATGATAACTTTCCTGAACTCCAAGCATGGATCAAATTTTGGTAAACTTTGCTTCTATTAGAGCCTTTGTAAAGATATCAACTACTTGATAATTGGTTGGACAATACTGCACTTCAAGAACATGATTATGAATGATCTTTCTGATGAAGTGTATGTGGAGCTCAATGTGTTTCATACGCTGATTCTAAACTGGATCTTTACATACCTGAATGGCACTCTGATTATCACACCAAAGTGTAATTGGATGTTGCTAATGAAGACCAAATTTAGACAGGATATGACAAAGCCACATGGCTTCCTTGTTGGCTTCAACGACACCATGATACTCGACTTCTATCAAATAAAGAGAGATGGAACTTTGTTTCTTAAAATACCAAGTAATAGGTCCTGAACCAAGAGTGAATACATAACCTGGACTAGACTTTCGATCATCAGGGTCATGAGCCCAATCAGAATCAGTGAAACCAATCAACAATGGAGATTCTCTGCACTGTAATGAATCTCGAACTGAACTTTACCTTGAAAATATCGAAGTATTGTCTTAGCTACTTTCCAATGACTTTCATGAGGTTGGTGCATAAACCGAGAAACAAAACCAATGACAAAAAAAAAAAAATAGGACGAGTATGGGTTAGATAGAGAAGTTTACCAACAAGTTGACGGTATGAGGTAGCATAAAATTCATGGGTAGTACAAGTGAATGAAAGCTTGACTCTAGAATGAAAGGGAGAAGGGTTTGGCTTACAGTATTCCATGTGAAAGTGGTGTAGAAGATCACATGCATACTTGGACTGAGAGAGGGTAATACCTTCTTTGGATTACAAGACTTGAAGACCAAGGAAATAATGCAAGTGTCCTAAGTCTGTCATTTCAAACTTCTTTTTGAGGCTAGAATTCACATGGTTTATATGGTTGGGATCACTACTAGTAAGGATAAGATCATAAACATAAAGAACAAGGATGGTGAAGGACTTACCCACTTTCTTGGTATAGACAATGTTGTCAGAATGACACCTAGAAAAACCATTATCTAAATGAAATCTATCCATTTTGGCATACCATGCCCACGGAACTTGTTTGAGACCATAGAGATACTTCCTAAGGTGACAAACGAGGCTAAAGTAGTTTTGGATAAATCGAGGGGGTTGTTCAATGTAGATTTCTTCATGCAAATATCCATGTAATAAGGTAGATTTAACATCTATCTGATGGACTTCCCATTTAAAGGAGGCATCAAAGGAAAGAATAAGGTAGATAGAATTCATTTTGGGAACAGGGGAGAAGGTTTTAGTATAGTAAATTCCTTCAACTTGTGAAAATTCTTTAGCAACAAGATGAGCTTTATGTCTATCCACTTTGCCATCTGGTCCAAACTTTTTTTTGTAAACTCATCTGTATCTGAAAATTTTTCTTCCTTTTGGAAGAGGAACAAGATCCCAAATATCGTTTGCTAATAGGAAAGATATTCTTCATTCATAGATTCATCCCCATTTGGATGTACAGAAGCTTCTTCAAAGGTGTCTGGATCAGGATTTTTTGGAACTTGAGCGAATAAGGAAGAGGCTCTTTCGAACTGTGAACATGTACATCGTCGATCTGCAAGGTCACCTGCAAGAGAACCTGCTACATCCTGAGTAGAGAGGACCCATATAGGAATCTTTGGAGAGGAAGTAATATCTTCAAGAGGTGGAGAAGGATTTTCATCCTCGCTGTCATCATCTGAACTAGAAGGAATGCTATCAAAAATAAAATAGATAGAGAGAGGTGGCACATATCTCGAATTAGGTTCGCAGGCCAAAGGTGGCACACCCGCCAAACTAGGCTTGCAGGCCAATATATTTTCATAAAATTTTACATATATTCTAATGATTATATTTTTGTATTTTGGTTGAAGAAGTCTATATCCTTTGACATCTTCGGAATATCAAAAAAAAAATCATTTTTCACTCTTAGGTTCTAAGGCTTTATGTTTCACATCTGGAATATGGACCCAAGCATCACTTCCAAAAACATGAAGGTGAATTAAATCTAGTTTGATCGAGCTCCAAGATTCTTCTAGATTTACATTCCTGAAAACCCTAGTAGGAGTGCTATTTACTATGTAATTTTAACAGTTAATTACTTCTTCCCAAAAATTTAGACTAAGTCCTTTAGATTGAAGTATACAATAAGCATTTCTTTTAAGGTGTGATTCTTCCTTTCATATACACCATTTTTTTGTGGAGTATATGGAACAATATGTTGCAATTGAATGCCATGCTCAGTGCAAAAGTTGATAAATTTTTTGTTAACATATTCTCCTCCATTGTCTAATCTTAACTTAAGAATTTGATGTCCAGATTGTTTCTCAACAAAGGCATTAAAGGCAGAAAAGATGTTAAAAACTTCACTCTTGAGTTTTAAGAAGTATACCCAAGTGTGTTTGGAAAAATCATCAATTAAGTTAAGAATTACTTGCAACCAGATAAAGAAACAACAGGAAGTGAACCACATAAGTCACTGTGCACAAACTACAAAGGGTTTGAAGCCTGCCAAGAGGCATTTTTGTCAAAACTATCCCGATGATGTTTTCTGAGTACACATCTGGAGCAAACACCATCTTAGCAAGATACCATAGGAAGACCTTTCACCATATTTTCTTTACATAGAGTTTGAAGAGAGCGATAGTTTAAGTGACCAAATCGCTCATGCCAAATTTTGCTCACTTCATCATTATGAGCAAAAAAAATAGAGGGAAGACATGATGACCCAAAGTTTTCCAACTTATACAACCTTGTGCAATATTTAGCAATTCCAGTAGCTAAAATATGTCTAGGATATTTGAGGTCCTTGATTACAACATCATGAGGTGAGAATTATATTATTTTCCCTTCACCTGAATGAGTTATCTGATAAACAGAGAGAAGGTTGTATGACAAGGTAGGAACACATAGTACATCATTAAACTGACCATTATCTAGATGAATGGTTCCAGATCCTACACCACTAAGAGATCTATCATCACCAACATAGATATGTTTGGTGTTACAATAATTTAAACAAGAAAACATGGCTTTACTTTTGGCCATGTGGTAAAAAGCTCCAGAATCAATGAGCCACTCATGAGAATGAGAAGAAGAAGATACATTAATGCATAACCATATTCTTGAAAACCATAAGCAGAAAGTGTCATTATGGAAGACAAAGTTGAAGTGGTATCCAAATTGATGTGTTTCTTCTTCATTGCTTCTTCCAAGGCTTCCATATTTTTAAAACATTTGGACTCTACACAACCATCATGATTACAAAATTTGCAATGTCTATCTGTTTTCTTCCCTTTCTTTTTAGTTTCCTTATCAGTTTGGTGAGTTGCTTTATCAGTTTGCGGTTGAAATTTCTTAGGACCCTTTTTTGGTTTAGGACCATACTTTTTAGGATATTGTTTCTTGGGATTCTTTTAATATGGTGGATGTTGGGCCGCTAAGGATTTCTTAGATGCGTTTCCATAAGAGATAAGACCAAGGTGTAAGAGTTTTTCTTGTTCTCTTATCAAAGAATTGCAAAAGGAATCAAAAGGGGGTTTCTTGTAGGTTGTTCCTTGAGAAATGAGGGCTTCTCTAGTGGAATGGAAGGCGAAAACAAATACAGAGTATGTAGGGCCAAGCTTAGCAAGAATGGAATAGATGAGGATACCATCTTCCTTTTTGACCTTACAACCTTCTAAAACAAGTCTAAGGGTCTTGAATTTAGACAAAAAATCTTCAATAGAGGAGAAATTATTGGGGTCCAAAGTAAGCAACTCATTTTCAAGCTGGTGAGCCCTGATTTGATTTTGAATGCCAGAAACAATATTTTTCTTCTTGAGGGCTTCATCAGGGGCGTCAATGTCAAGGATATGAAATCGAGGATCTTGAGCAATGGACATTCATATCAACCCTCATGCTTGATTATTCTCCCATTTAGAGGCTTTATCATCATCAAAAGGTTTAGATTATTTTCATGTGGCTATTCTATAAAGCCCTTTACTTCTAAGTAAATCTACCATGTGAGGTAGCAATTAGAAATAATTGGTGTTGTTAAGAATAACTGGGCATGCACTTTCCATTTTTTTTTTTATTTTTTTTAATATGAAGCTGCAAAGAGCTAAAACTAACTGCTCCAATGGAAAGGTCTCGAAAAATTAGGCTGATTAAAAAAAATAGCTCGAAAAACAGCTTCCAGATGAAGAAGTTATGCCTTATTGAAAAACCTAAGTTATAGATGCCGAATAGTTACGGGAATGGTTGAAATTTGATGATGAAGTTCTACTTTAAAAAAAAAAATCCTGCCCTTTTAACATAAACCTTTTTAGAAAAATAAGCTTCAAAAAGAGACTTGAACATGATACCTCTATTCTAATATAGATATATATACTCTTCGGTGTAAGTGTTTTTTCCTGCAAAAAAAAAAAAAAATCGAGCAAAAAAAAAATGAAATGCAAGCGTTACAGCAGAACGTTATATTTTCGATTAGCCTTACCAACAACTATCATTATTTTCTCTATTTCTAGTTTCTCGAGATCGCACAAAGACACGGGGAAAGAGCATACGTAGCAAAAAAAAATCTCTTCTTCCTGTTTCTGATCTACCGAGATCACACACAGCGCAGAGAAAAGAGCATACACAGAGAAGAGGGTATAGATCCGGAAAAAATAAAATAAAAAATAAAATGAAATAAAGAGAGGGAAGCGAAATAAGAAGAACGATTAACAAATATAGCTGCAAAAAATGACGCTTTATACCTTAAGATCTAAACTGACATAACTTGGGCAATCGGAAACCTTTTCGCATGAAACGAAAGGGTTCTCTCACTGTAACAGATGCTCCAAACACAACAGAGCCATTCTCCAAGCCCAAAAAAGTTCAAAAATAGTAGATATACAAAACGACGGTTGCATGCAATCAAACGGGCTTGGGATTTGGATCAACAACGGATGCAGCCCTCAAAATAACTTTGATACCATGTAGGAATTTACAAGGTAAGTTCCTTAGATAAAAAACAAAAGGTCACCGCTCACAAACAGATCAAAAATCAGTACACCAGTATATCACGTGGTTAAAACCCTCGAACAGGGAAACAGTCCACGGCCTGAGTGAATGCGGCCACTTCAGGAAATTCATTAATATAGAAAAAAAAGATTACATATGTTTCTCTCATAAACGGTTACTGGACAAATGACCCTCCATGCTCTTTAAATAGAGATCATATACCAATCGGGTGTTAATTAACGGATCAAGTGTCATTAAGACCAAGGAGAGACTGAACTGTCGGATCACTGCAAATCGTGACCGTCAGATTATAAGTTACAAATGTACATTGTAAAGAAACACACTTTACCTAACTCTATGCTAGACCAAGTTATACTTAAACATTTCCTATGTGTCGAAATATCCTAACACGTGTCTACATATTCAGTTTCAATTTTATAGTCTTCATGACCATCATCTACTTTTGAGTAGGATTCTCTATTCTTTGTTGTCTTCCCAAAATATTTCTCATCTATTATCAGATTTTCAGCTAACTCAACAAACTATGAAACAACTTACTACTGCATGTCACTTTCGTTTACATACCAAATTGTTCTTCCTGAATCTTCCATGCTTCCTTGGAAGATGTAGCTTTTGCTACAATGCACAAAAATTTCTCATCCAATGCCTATTTTATAAAATCCTACGCTAAATAATCACATACTTCATCATATGGGTTATTAGACCATTATTCAATTAACTTTTTACCTGAAAGAAAAGTTACCTTTTTATAACCCAAGAATCAAATTTTTTACTGGTAAACATAGAAGGTGGTAGCAGATCGAGGTTACACCAAACACCCTTGAGTTCTCTTCTATCTTCTGCTAGACTTCTCAATTCCTGGCTATAGCTTGAACTTCTCTAAATATGGCAATTATCTTTTCCTTTTCTTTTTGATTCATTTTCCTAACCTACTTCAGTCACCCTTTATGACCATGGATGTTGCATGTATTCTATTTCATAGATGCTTTCCTTATTACATGAGACTTACATCGATATTTCCCCCGGAAAAAAAAAAATATGATTTTTTATATACACCTCTTTAAGGCACAATATTCACCCAAAAACACTTTCATGTTTGACACAACAGAAAAATATTTTTAGACCAACGAGCTTTACAAAACCCTAAACTCTCGTTCAATAAAACCCCTTTTTCAATTCTCCAAAAAATGATTTTCCAAAAAAAAAATATTGCTCGGATCTTTAAAATTTTGCAAATAAACCTTTGCAATCATTTTTAATAATTACTTAATCCACCGAGAAACAAACATACTTCAAAAAATATCTTTGATAAAACCATCCTTATGAAGATCTTTTCAAAAACTTTCTGAACATATTTTCTAAAACTTTATGAATAAACGCGTTTTAACTTAAGACACCTTTAATATTCTTAAAAAAACTAATTACACGCTACTATGTCCAAGGTTTTTGAATGGTATTTTGGAACCACTCAAATTAAAACACTTTTGGATGAACTTAAAAAAAAAACTTTCGTAAGACTTTTATGGATCCACGAAAAAATAAACAAACCTTGAATTTTTGTTTTTGAATCTTTTATGATGAGTAACGTGGCTGGAATGATGTACATCCTCCGTATTAATGCTTCCTACGACATCGAAGGTTGCATTATTGCTTTAACGCACTTGCGTAGACTTCTTGGCCGTCTGCATGCATCCGATTTCAAGTTTACTACTTGTAATGCAGCTCGCCACCAATCGTTCCAGCGTTATAATGCCCTGAATACAAATTGCAAGGTGCATTATAGCTTGAATCAAGAGAAAAACTATTTCTCTTCTCGTTCATCCGCTCTCTCTCGTCTATACAAAAATCTTGATTTGATATCTATTTGAAGGAAAGGGAGAGGGGATAAATATAATATTCACACACACACAATATGAGTGGTTTCTCTTCTCTATTGATCAGAGAATCTTGAATTAATTACAATGAGCTCATTATGCGGTATTTATACTTGTTCAACTTGCTAGTCACTTGAAATAACTTCAACATGCAATGAGACACTATATTTTACCTTTCCCAAAATAAAAATGAACTCTAACACTTGACCCAATTATTTAACTCAAACACTAAATCTATACCACTCTGCATGAGGGGAGTAACTGTTCAAAACTGATAATCTATTCATTAAATGGCTCTCCAAATGAGATACTAGGAGAGTGCCCAAGCACTCCACACAATGCACTATATTTTCATACATTAAAACCTCATACATATACTAACATGATGGTTTAAACCACTCCCTAGATAGTCGGATCTGAGATCTAATTTTAGATTCTCAATCCTATCCTCATCACAACAAACATCTAAGTCTAGCTTTCTCCATTAATTTCAACACTCTCGCTTAATGGAGAAATGGTACTGAAAAAATATCATATTCTTGTCGCTCTAGTCTCAACTAGGCTTATATAAAAACATCAAAACTTGGTAACAAAGGTTTTCATTTTAGTCTTCTTTCCTGAGAGTCCATGCTTATTCATTCTTAGGCGAGGCTTCATCTTTACTTTTCTAGCCTTGAGATAGTGATATATTTTCACATCTTTTTTGTGTTTTCTTCCCCAAAGAGGGAATGCTTGAACTCTTATCCTTCTCGATTGTTTTTCAAGCCATACTTCAAGAAACTTTAATTCCTCTTCAAATTTTGTTGTGCCTTCCTTGTTGTTGTTACTGACATCTGCACGCTCGAAAACATTCATGAGATCAACATAATTTAACTTCTTTCCAGTTTTGTCTTCTTTTTCCAAGTCTTCGCAATCAGCTTCAGGTGGCTCATCCAATTCATCTTCAAAAAAATGTTCCTCTTTACTTCCTTCCTCAAGAATGACTAGTGGGTCTTCTTGATTTTCAACAATATGTTCCTCTTTACATCCTTCCTAAAGAACAACTCGTGATTCTTCAATCTTAGGTTCTTGCAGGGCTGTTAATTTTCGTGGTCATAAAAAAAAACCACATTGTTTTTCTTAAATTTCTTCTGACTCGAAAATACAATCCACGCGAAAAATTTCTTCAAATGGCTAGATGAAAAAGAGATCTTCAGTGTTAAATATGTCTAAAAGGGACATATTGGAAAAGTCCACCTTATTTCACTTCCAGATTCCTTTCTAACTCACCTTGGTCCTCTCAAGAGCTCCAACAACCCATTACTATGTAGGCAGGAAACTTCTCCCTTTGGCAACTCTTCAACTGTAGAACCTTGTGGTGCAGACTTTGGTTTCTATGTCACACAACCAAATCTAAAGCAAATCACCAATGAAGCATGAAATTTGCACCAACTCGAAATTTGAGCATTGTTCTTCCACCAAATATGAACACAGGAATTCAAATTTGCAATTTGAATCCAGATCACATATGCTTCCACTGTGTACAGCAGTGCGGTTTCTCGAGTCGCTGCACGCACAGAATGAATGAGGCTCAAAATCACCATTGGAAAAACATCGACCAATTGTCCTTCTCCCTCAATATTTCTAAAAAAAAATAATCCATCATTTAGCGCTAAGTTCTAGCGTATGGAGCTTTCATACGTATGGAACCAATACTTTTGTCTTTGGGCTTATGGATATAGGGGCAACCATTTCCATTTTCCACAAATTTTCAATGGAGGAAATGCTTATGGCCATTAAGAGATATAGAGTAACGCACATTGTCGCACATTTCTGCATGATTGATCAAATTCACCAGCTCGTTAAATGTGGGCATGATTTTCATATGGAAGGTTTGGACAAGTGCATAAATTATTAGAGGCACATTTTTCCTCTTTGTATATCTCCCACCTTCTAAAAGTAACCTAAGGGAGATCATGGACATCAATAATTTTATATATGATTGGTGATGGTAATGGTGTGGTTGTGCTAGTATATAAATAATTTCAAATTATTCAATTTGATTTATTTGTCTGATTTATGAATGGTAGAAAAGATTTGGAGATCTTAACCTCTGTTCTTTTTTACAACTCGAAAATCATCACGAGGGCCCTTGAAATAAAGAAGCACCCTGAAAACTTTAATCGAAAAAATGGATATAAATTAAGCCATCTTAACATCTAGTTATCCACTCTTGGCCCCATTCTTTATCTCTTTTCCTGTATCTTTTTATTCCCCCTTTCCATATCTCCTTTCCTTTCCTTTATTTAATAATATTTAACCATTTATTTGATTTATTTTTTATCCAACAATAACTTTCCCTTTCATTTTTATAGTTGTTTCTTTTTCTCCAGTTAAATGCCTTCATTTTCAGCCTTCGGTGATTATTTTAGTTTTCTAAGAGTAATTATTATATTTATCCTGTTAATTAATTAATAATATCTAAATTTCCCATGTCCTCTCTATTTATATTAATATTAACCCCAATTTATTTTTAATTCACATCCCTTTAATTAATTTATCAATAGTTTAAATATCTTGACTTGATTCATAGCAACTAATTTAATCCTTTTATTATCTTTTTTTTCCTCTTAATTCTCTATCCCTAATTAATCAATTAATTACTTAAATTTGGTGGCTTCGCCATTATATTTTAATATCTATTTTTTTATTGTATTTAATTGTTAATAATAATTCAGATTCCCTTCAATTAGTTTTCAATTCTCTTGAATTGAATCTTAACAACTAACTACTTAATTTTAATATTGTTTTCAATTCTCTTCCCCTTGTTCTTTTAATTTATTTAATTTATTTATTATTTTTAATAACTATTTTAATATTTTAATATTATTTTTTAGCAACTCGTTTAATATTTTAATATTATTATTTAATAATTGATTTTTAAACTCTCTTCTATAAATAAATACACAGAACTCAAGAGCCGATCACTCAATTATTAGGTCACTGACCAGGTTGAATAAGATATAAAATCATTCACACAATTTCATCCCAAAAATTCTTTCATAATTTTATAAAACATACACTCTCTCAAAAAGCCAAGAACATTTTCATTTAGGAATCTAATCAACATAATTTTGAGTCAGGAGATTAAATTAATTAATTAAAAAATGTCATATGAATATGAGTTATGGGTTTTTGACTATGCAATATTAATAAATTATTGTGCTAGTCATCATATTGTAACAAAAACTATTTACAAATTAGAAATCTCAGTACTCTAAGAAAATGTATAATTCTTTAATCATTGAGTTCACATATAGTATTTAAAATGTATTAATAATAATAATAAAAAATTTATAATTAAACATTAATATTAATATTAATGGTGTGTCCTTCACATTTTAGAGAACATGTAATTTTTTTTTTTGATTATATATATATATATATATATATATATATATATATATATATATATATATATAAACTATTTTTTAATTATAAATTTATGATACATTAATGTAACATTCAACATATAAAAATTACATATAATTTTTTTTTAACTCTTACACTAAGATTGACCTCCTAAGGGAATACTTACCTACATATGTTCATATATTTTATGCCATGCATTATGAGTATGGTTATTGTTAAATGTTGGATATTATCGTGTTTTGCATTTTTTATAAACTCCGTTTACCTCACATTATTTATTGTTGAGAAAAACTATGCGACTCTGTTCTGGATTGCAACCATTATAGTTTCTGGTACTTGGTATGTGATCAATTAAATTTCTCGGATTAAGTTTTGGTACGTGGAATTATCTACCATGTCCTTAACACTTATTGTCACACAACTGTTCAAGACTTGGGATTTGGTTTGATGATTAATGTGGCCACCTACCTTGCTATTCACTGTGTAATTAGGGAAAATTTCGATGATAAGATTTCGACGGGAATATTGCATGGGTATTACCCCTACAACCCTAACCGAATTCCCCATTTCCTCTTGTCAGTGTCGTGGTTTCGTCTGCGACCCTCGTGAGTATGGAGTTTACAGAGTTGTCGACCCTCTCCTCCAACGCTGTAGTAGGTATGGGAAAGCTTGCTTCAATTGTTAACAGTTGAAATTGCCACCGCTCGAACTTGATAAGGGTTAATCTACTTGCTTTTTCTTTTGGACAAAGTGGTTTCGCACCCTTATTATGGAGTTTGTGGAAAGGTTCCAGGTCTCCATTTTCGATTCCAGCTCTTTGTGCAAGTTCCCGAGTCCAACCCAACCGCAAACCTTCACCTGCTCCCAAAGGCGGCCTTCCCGTCAGTGTCAAGTAAATTTTTTTGTTCCAGTTTAGCAGTTTTTTGCTTGCATTTAGTTTATAAGTTTGAAAAACTTAAGGGTATCTTTTCATTATGGAGTTTAACACTTGAATTCTCTATGCTTGTCCTTCGTTCCTTCTATTCGGAGCTCAACTTCTCGGTAAATGTAGTCTCTCGGGTAAGCAGGTTAAGTTTTTCCTTTTCTTGTTATTCTTTGCCCTACAGACATTCTCTTTTACGGAAAATAGTCACTAATGCACATCAGGTTTTTGGTTACAGGTATATTCTTTACCCGGTTACCGAGGGTTAAGTGCTAATATTTTCCACGAATAATCATAGGCTTTCTTGCAAGCTATTGAAATCGTGTTTCCCCTTTTCAAGTACCCCCTGTTATACATGCTCAAATCTGTCGAAACTTCTATTTTCCTCTTTCGTATGATTAAGTCGCCCACCTCAAATTCTTGATAAGTCCATTTCTTATCCGCGCATATCTTCTGTTGATCCTAAGCACCTCTTAGGTTTTTCGTAATCTTCCTTAACTCCGATTCCATCTCCACCAGCATTTATGGTTGAAGCATTAACTTAGTCTCAGGACTGCTCCAATTAATAGGGGTGGGACATTGCCATCCATATAGAGCTTCGAAAGGACTCATTTTAAGAGACTCCTGATAACCATTATTGTAGGAAAATTCAACTACATGTAAATACTCTTCCTATTTTTTTGGCTACTACATCACGTACATGGATAGCATGTCTTCCAGGACTTGATTTACCCGCTCAATTTTTCCATCTATCTGAGGATGATAAGTAGTGCTGAAATTTATTTGGGTCCCTAGACCTATAAACAAAGTTCTCCAAAATGCCAAAGTAAATTTCACATATCTGTCTGAAATAAAAATCTTTGTAATGCCATGAAGTCTAAATATTTCTCTCATAAAAATCTCTGCTATTTGTACAGTTTTGTAAGTAGAATGTACTAGAATAAAATGTGCAGCCTTACTCAATCTGTTGACCACCACCATAATGGAGTCATTGTGCATTTTTTATCGTGGTAAACCAGTAATGAAGTCTAGGGATATCACCTCCCATTTCCATTCAGGTTCTGGGATGGGTTGCAATAATCCAACTAGATGTCGATGCTCCACCTTCACCTATTAACACTCCAAACATTTGTTTAAGTATTCAATAATGTTTTTTCACATACCAAGCTAGAAATACTTTTTTCTAATTGCGATCAACATTTTTTGGTATCCCAGGTGTCCTGCATAATTACTACGATGATATTCATTCATGATCAGCTCCTTTAGATCCATTCGATTTGGTATATATATATATATATATATATATATATATATTCCTTAAAGGTTACAACTGTTATTTTCTAACTCCATACTCTGAAGGTTTTTCTTTCTTTCTGGCCTCCTCCATTTGTTTCCATAAGAATTAGTATTTTGGATCCTTTTGAGCTTCCTCTTTTACTTGATCTAGAAATTATCATTCAAGCTAGTTAGAGAAAATCTCATAAACACAATGGAGTTTTCTGCTTAAAGCATCCGCCACACGGTTTTCCTTACCCTTCACGTGTTGAATATCCATATCAAAATCACTTAGGAAGGCATTCCATCTTACCTGTCGAGAGTTTAAATCATCTTGCTTAAAGTAGGTGGTTAGGCTACTGTGATCAATTTTTAGTACAAACCCCTTTCCGAGCAGGTAATGTCTCCATGGATTACTAGTGTTAGCTCCAGGTCATAGGCTGAATATCTTTGCTCATGCTCTTTTAACTTCCTTGATTCATAGGAAACTACCTTTCCTTCCTATGATAAAACTGCTACAACCCCTTCCCTAGAGGCATCTGTACAAACCTCAAATTATTTGTTGTTGTGGGCTACCCTCAACACTGGGGTAGTGGTCGATAGATGCTTTAATTTTTTTTTTAAATATTTTGGCATTCATTAGTCCACTTATATGTTTTTCCTTTCCTGTGAAAGGAAGTGATTGGAAAAGAAATTTTGGAGAACCCTTCAATGAACCTTTGGTAGTACCCTGCCAATCCCATAAATGATCGGATATCTAGCACATTTTGGGGAATTCACCATTCCATGATTGTCTTAATTTTTTCTAGGTCAAATACTATCCCTTCTACTGAAATAACATGGACTAAGTACTAGATTTATTCTTTGAAGAAATCACATTTGCTGAACTTGGTGTACAACTAGTGTTTTCTTAATATCTCCAACACTATTATTAGGTGCTCCTTATGCTCTTCCTAATTCTTGGAATAGATTAAAATATCATCAATAAATATTAGCACAAAATTATCCAATAAGGGGTGAAATATACCGTGCATTAACCTCATAAATTTTGCTGGCACATTGGTTAAACTGAAGGGTAGTACCACAAACTCATAATTCCCGTACCGAGTATGGAAATCAATCTTGTGGATATCCTCATCCTTAATCTAAATCTGGCGATATCGAGACCTTAAGTCTATTTTTGAGAATACTATGCCCCCTTTCACTTGATCAAACATGTCATCAATCCGAGGTAAGGGATATTTATTTTTTACTGTCAATTTATTGAGTTGTCTATAATCCATGCACATCCGCATGGTTCAGTCCTTGTTCTTTATGAACAACACTAGTTCTCCCCAAGGGGACACACTCCGACAAATGTGTACCTTTTTCCAATATCTCTTGCAATTTCATTTTTACTTTAGTTAGCTCCAGAACACTCATTGTGTAAGGAGCCCTAGAAACTGGTGATGCACCTGGCATTAACTCAATGGTGAAATTGCTATCTCTTCCTGTGGGTAGACCTGGTCCATATTTTGGAAATACATCCATGAAGTCTTGTACTGCTGGTATGTTTTCCATCATAGGAGTCTTCTCCTTGGAGTTGGTATATCCCACTTGGATGGCATAAATCTGACATCCTTTCCTCACACATTTACTCATTTGGGATGTTGTAATAGGATGCAACTGTAATGGTTTCTTGATTCCCTGAATCTCTTTGTGTGTTTCATCTTACACTCTGTAATATATAATAATTTCTTTACAGTCCACCAAAGTCCAATGTTTCTCCAGCCAATCCATGCCAAGAAGTACATTATAGTATCCTAATGGCAGTATGTTCAGGTCCGCGTTTAATTGCTGGTCTCCAATTTCCAATGTACAATTTGGAATTTTGGCACTTACCTTTCTTTTTTCACCTGTGGCTAACTGTACCAACTAAGGATTTTTTATTTTTTGAATTTTGAATTTACATACTTCTACTATTTTTAGGTTTACATAACTTAAACTTGCACCTGGGCCAACCAAAATAGAAATAGGATGTGAGAGTAGCTTACCTTCCAACTTTATCATCGTTGGTTAATAACCTGCCTGAAGGTATTCCTATGCTGCTTTGATTCTGGGTATATTTCGGGCTACATATCCCATTGTAGAAGCTTCTTGCATATCAGAAACGGTTTCACCTCTCCCTCACTGTGGGCAATTTTTGTAATAATGCGCCTCGCCACACCCCAAACACTACAGAGGTGGTTTGGGGATTTGTCCTTTTTCAGGTTTGTTGGAAGCTGCTATAGGCCTCTCTTTGGTAGGCCATCATATTCTTTGATGATTTCTACCAGAATGTTTGCTTACTGAACTTCACGCAGAATTCTTAAAGTTGTTTTTTCTAGCACCCTTGAATTTTGAACTACTTTTTTGTCCTTTCATTGGCTGCAAACATTTTCCCATTTCCTCTTTTGCCCCGGACTACTGG